>JASCZW010008747.1:0-47784 GCA_034211315.2 Aedes japonicus | reverse complement strand
TGGTATAAATCAATTAATATAAAAATATAAATAAATTAATAAATAAACAAATAAATAAATTTATAAATCAATAAATAAATAAATGAATGAATAAACCATTTATCACACAATGAATAAATATTAAATAAAATTATAAATCAATGAATGTCAATGAAGGCAAATATATATAGATTAAAAACATATTAATAAATATATCAGCAAAACAAAATTAATAAATAAATCGACAAATAAATAAAGGACATGAAAAATTAATTGAATCAATGAATAGCAAATAGTCTGAATAAATAAATTATAACTGATGATGATAATGGTATAAATTACTCATATGAAAAATAGATTCATAGCTCGATAAATAAATAAATGAAACAATAATAGATGAATAAATGAATGAATAAATGAGTCATAATTCATGTTAATCAATAAATAATTTAATAAAATTATATGAATTACCATATAAATACATAAATTCATTATAAATATTTACCAAATGAATAAATCAAAATTAATAAAAAATAAAAAACTTTTATTAATAAATAAATTAATAATTAATAAATAGTCATAGAATGAATAAATAATTAATAAATGAATAAATAATTGAATGCAAAAGATAGATGAATAAATATAAAAATAATAAATGACTAAATTACAAACAGGCACATTGAAATAGACAGCACATTAAAACCTTTAACAAAATATAAAAAATGCATACATGAATTAATAAATCAATAAATTAACTAAACAAATAAATAAAATAAATAGATTATTCCATAGTATTAATTGTAGTCAATTAAATAATAAATAAAATAAAATAATATAAAGAATGAATAAATAAAAAGATACATGAATAAATAAAATATTTCAGTCATTACAATATTTTCTATAGTAACTGTCTGTTAATGCGGCTCATTATGAAAGAAAAATCATACATATTCTCGGATTGCTTACATTCGTGCTACGCGCTGATATGACTTAGAAGTTGTTTCAGTAGGTTTCTCCTGATTATAACAAACTGTTTCTAGTAAGTTTTTATTAGCATGGAGGTGGAAAAGCAGCTCTACCGTTCACAGAAATTACATATCTAGAATGCATTGTCTTGACTAGCTAGATATAAGTGTTCTCCCAGTGTTCAAATGATGACATTGTATGTACCGTTTTCAGTCTCATATTCGTCACTTTAGCTATTACTGCATCACTGTTCATTACTTTGCATTTTCAGAAATCCATCAGCAGTCAATCTTCTCTGAGAAATAATGTTTGAATTAAAACGAACGAGGCACTGCCAATTTTCATGGGTTGTCTGCTCTTGATAAACAACATGCAGCATCAATCATAGTTCTCGAGCCAGACAACTCATCAGTCGACCTGTTATGATGGCAAATACGGCGAGTAACCCTGCTCCAAAGGCGCGTCTGTTACGAAAACGGATATCGCAGGTTTCAGACGCCGTATCTGTTCCGGGAATTTACAATATCTGGAGAGCTGAATATCGATGTGGTATATAGTTTGTGAATCTACTGAATGTTCCTGCTTTCGTTCCATCGGTATTCTCTCATTGTTCTGAAGGTAAGATTTTACAATACACCTTATACAAATGAAGAAAGAACTCAAAAATATATCATTGACGCATACGCTGTCTGCCATAACACACATGCGAAAGTTCATTTTGTCTCAAACGTTAAAAGAAACTTATAGATCAATTTTCAAAGTTCTTCGAGTCATTTGTTTGCTTGACTGAGGCTTTGATAATACTGGGGGGAGAAGGGATATCATGAAGAAAATGAAAATACTTTGGCTCAGAGCTACATACTTTTCAACTTAAATCCTTCGGTCTCGGCATATCGATTTGCCCCTAATAACGTTACTCCACTGGTCATTCTCATGTATTGAATCGTAGTTACGAATCGTGTCAACAACAAAGCTATTGATAGTGTCGAAAGGTACAGAAAGCGCTGGAAGACGAGCCAGGCAGGTACGACGCACGGCAATTGACCTAGGCCTCTATACCGCGAACCAATTTCACCGGTAGTTGTATTACTGACTGTCGATACCGTTTCAGGAATGACAAAATTGTTTTGCTGCCGATCCATTCGGTACACCCAAAACTTCAATTACGTTCTCTACAAGTCTGATCCATCTTGTTGGCCTGAACAAAACACCGTTCCAGTGCCCACTATTACGCCACTCGATTAACAGCCACATAATCATCAACTCACCTATCGAGCACTTTATTGCCGATCTGTCGAAAAGTACCGCGTTCCTTCCATTTACCACAGTTGCGTTGCTCGCTCGATGCCGATTAATACTCTAGCCGCTCCCGGCGCCAGCGGACTGCCACTTATGTACCATCAACGAATGGTTGTCCCAGCTTACATCACACTGGAAACGCCGACTGTGACTCGAAAATCGCAGGAAACTGAACAGCATTCGATCGCCTGACATGAAAAGGACGAAGCCTCAAAGTAAACAACTGTCTATCGACAGATCGTCTGCCGGGGCTAATTTCATAAAGAGATCATACAGATAAATTTGAAGAAATCTTCCAGTCATTCCAGATTTACCGCATAACGCCAGAAAACACTTCCTGATTATCGGTGGAAACGCAGAAAAGGTTTCGTCAGGATTGCGTCGCCAGTACCTGAATGTTTCCTGACGACACGCGAGGATAGTTGAAGCGTCATCCAGGGCGTGACTTCTCGACTTTGTTTCCATTCATTGCCAAACTACAAATCAGCTAATATCTTATAACCTTAATGGAATGCATGCATTACATTACCTTCAGCCAGGAAAGAACGCTTATTCACTTCTTAAAATATGTCAAGCACAACGCAATTAAAATTCTCATTTGTCAAACCACACCGGCAAATGTTCAGAAATCCAGATCTCTAAAACTTGATCTCGATGACACGATCGACAGGACGACAGGTCAAGGGCCTAACAACAAGAAATACAACAAGGATGTGAGGAACAGTAATGGCTGGTCTATCTTTGTGTTTTTTCATGATATAAATCAGTATAGCTTGATCCAAAATAGATACCACTGGGCTGAAGATGCCTCTAAACATGAAATCTCCTAGAACGGATTCACGAATTTTGTCTTGATAAATGAAAATATGCGCTAAGGTTTTCAATAATTTGATAGGCCACCAGGATTTTAAATTACGTTTCCTTGGCCAAACGAAAAAGTTTGATAAGCTCTGGAAATTAGAGAGAAATTATACTTGAATAAATTGCACACATACGTGTTTGGTAATACGACTGAAAATGTTAGAATCCGTTTGCACGAGAAATTATTGTTAGTTAGAGTCAGAAGGTCCACAAATCCCTGTTAATTATGCCGCGTCTCTTTAAAAGCCAAAAAATAACCTGCCAATACGTTAATCAAAAATTGATTCCAACTCATCTCTCTGATTACACTGCTGCACGTCTGATTTGTCACATACAAACTTCACTGTCAGAAGCATAGAGGTGACACTCTCTCAACAACGAACTTCATTCCATACCGTCTCGGTATAAAAAGATCCCATGACGGCCTGGAGATGATTTATAAAGGCAGGAACTGAAAACTGCATATTGTGCTAATGCGACGCTTCCAGTCTTAACAATGGGACCGTTTAACGAGTTGAAGCCGCATTTGGCTTCAGTGTCTCAGCCCCAAACGCCCAATACCAGATTTCAATTGTCACAGCGAATATGTTGATATGGAATTTCGGATAAATCCTCCATCTACTCCACACTTCATTTGTCAAATGGCATAGAGGCCCTTTATATTTTGGGAAATATGCCAAGAAAGAATAAACGAATCTTAAAGTTTGTTTGTAAGAATCAGCGGCGATCTGGGGAAGGCAAAAGTACAAATGTCTACATCTGAAAAATTGGTACAACTTTTTTTGTATGGGCCAGGATCCGTTTTGTTCTGACTTCCGAGTTTCTGCTTCGTCTTCAGCTGCCGTAAAATTTCGTTGAAATTATCAAACAGTTTACCAGCTTGCTCAACAAGCTGAGAGCGGCTGCGCAGCCTGCCAGTGTTGAGCTTCGTTTCCAAGAAGGAAAGAAATGTCGATACGGTACCACGAGTTAAATTTTATCGAGAAAGTAACATTCATAGCAGAGTTATTCAAGCTTACTTGATCTCTGTGCCATGTATACTGTTGCTTGCATGGATGCCGATTCTCGTTTCGCCAAGGATTCTGCGGCTGGGATTATAACGTATTACAGCTAATATAAGCCGAATATACTGCTTGAAAGCTATCTATTTGATTATAATTGCGGTATAGCGCATTTAAATATCACACAGAAATTGGCGAATTTGTATCGCTGTCTCCTCTCGTTCAATTACAAACTTTTAAATAGCGTATCAATCTAGGATTGTCTGGGTACTCATACAACAGAACTTTTCATCGCCATAAACATTCCATGAATTTCATGCCAAATCTAGTATTCCGTGCGCATTAGGACAACGCAGTCTACATGTTTTACATTGTAGTCACTAGACGATTGGTTTGTGTTGTATGCCAATGTTAAGATAGAGTTCCTATATTTTCTTTAAATTAAAATCGGCTTGATTGAAAAATTACACTTAAAATATATGAGCGAAATCATAAAGATACTGATTATGCTAGCCACAGCCATAGCTAGAATTCCAGACATATTGTCAGAGCTACCAAGACAGGGGCAACGCATAACGTCTTGCAGAAATCGATTAATCAAAAGACGCCCGATTCAGCAAAATTGCCTTAAATTTAATAATAATTTGAATTTATCGCAGAGCGCTAGAACTCCAAATAAATTCGACATATACTTGCGTCAGAGGTTTTTATTTAAATAGTGAAATGTTGATAAAGGATTTGCATCTACTGAAATATATAAGGATTACCACATTTCCATCTGAATATATATAAACCGATAGTCTTTATTTTCCTTCTACGTAATCAGATTTAATCATGGAGCATCGCAGCAGTGCCTTGAAAATGACGTTTTGCTTTTGGCTGCGCCGTTTCGCGAAATAGCCTGTTGTGCTTATCTTCATAATTTGTTTTTGAATTATTTCATTGCCGTTGAAATGCTTCAGAAAGCCTTCACTGCATAAGGGTTTGCCACGCTAATATTTCTGTTGCATTTGTAAAATGGAGTCGAATCAGCAGGCAGGCACGCATTTTGTAATTAAAGGCAAAATTCATAGTTTGTGGTATGTGATGATGCCAAGAGTTCACACACAGAAATTCGGCTCCGCTACTTGCGTAAAACTTAAACCGACATTACGCTTTCGATGTAGACGAGTTTCCTGGCAGGCGGCGCTGTTGTGCGATAATCGTCATGTAAATGGTAATAAATAAAATCCTAACACACACCCGAAAGTTTTGTTAGTCTTTCTCGTTTAATTCCGTTTCTTATACCGCTCCATATCTACTTTATTACCATCGTTTTCAGAAAATACGGATATCAATGTCTGTACTTGTGCTAATACTGGCCTAAAATACTGTCTTGGCATTTGCAGGCTGTTGACTGCTGTTTATCTTCGGAAGGTTGAGGCGTGGAACAAACTGAAATGTATTCCGTATGGACAAGAAGATTCCTAGCCATTACTGAGAAATATCACTTAATTATTTCAGAAATTGAAAATCAAATATATGCGCACAGCGCGCAGAGGCAGGGATTGAAAGGGCCTGCAAGAGGTGACTTAAATCGCATTTATTAGCTAAACCTCTCGCTGTAAAATGTTCCAAGAGTTTTTAATTAGTTCTTGCAAAAAATCTGGGACACCATAAAGGATCTATGAATATGTGATTTGATTTATCTCAATACAGTTGCTCTGATATTACATGCAAAGAAATGCTACTGTTGAATATTTTCTTTACAAGAGTTGTCTAAATATTACAGAAGGTACAGGTTTGCGGCCACATGTAAAGGTGACGAAGATCCAATTTTGCTCGATCTATAGCCACAATAAACAAGGAAGTGCGTATTACAAAATCAACAGCGGATACCATCTGTACAAAAACACGACTTTCAGCCCCATAGTCTGGCCTTCAGGATTTCAATATGTATGGCACAGCGAGTTTAAATATCGCGCCAGCTTCAATCTGCAACTGTACAGAATCTCACTATTGCAGTGTCGTCAGCCAGCTCTGGGTTGCCGGAAACGGCTTGAAACAAAGCCAATTATCTTTGCCAAGAAATTATCGTAGTGTCTCGAAATTTATGATGCTGATTTCGTTCCAGCTTTTTACAACTGAAGCAAATATGTGATCTGTTAACGTTTCTGTGTAAGAAAAACCAGTCCATTCCACGTTGAATGCTCTGATTAACTTGGCGATATTCAAGTGCATTGAAAACTCATAAAATTAATCAGGTCAATGCGATACACTTTGAGCAATTGCAAATACATCTTATGTGTCAGTTCATGCTTCAAGATCAAATATACGGATTTTGCCTGATAGAAAATGCACAATGGTACATAATGCGCTTATTGACGCCAAAATATCATCAAAACGGGTGATTAAAAGGGAGAGCGGCATCGAATATTGGTTCCTGTTTAATGGATCGAGACGTCACGATTGTATTCAGGCACAAATTGAAATTTACTGTGATTTGGTCAGTTAGTCATTAAAGATCTACATTCGAAAGATCCAGCGAATTGCACAGAAACATCTTGAGTGCCAGAAAAGGCATTAAAGTACTTCACAGCTATGCCGAGACAGAAAGCTGCACAACCGGCCAGCGTGACGATGGTTCGAGAACAAATGCCGAAATCAACGAAACGAATGCTTCGCAGTATTATAGGCTGGCATAGCATTGAAATACAGCCCTCTCTCTTTGCGGAAGATCTGATATCTGATTCATTATGGTTGACGATTTACACTGGTTTCGTTGATAATACAGTTGATTTGCTGAAAAGATACATCCCATCAAATCACAACTTATTTATCGGATCGGCTGCCTTCGCAATAGTCAAGTTGACCTCGTAACATATGTGAAAAATTAATAACATGTTGACTTCAAGAAAAAACTTCAAGAAAATAACTTCACAAAACTCGACGGGATAAGGAACAGGTCGAAATCGACTTCAGTCACGAGATCAGCTGTGTCTGACAGTTTGCGCCAGTTTAACACGTTGAGCTGTAATGTAACCTGCAAATTGTCAATTTACTCAATTTCATTGCCTATAACTACTCTCGACGGCATGCCTGCCATTTGTGGCCCAGTTGCTGACGAGTTCCATCGCTACCTGGACGATAGCCCCGAAACTTACTATTTCCAGCATAGAAACGAGCGACTATCCATAGTTTCAGCAGTTAATTACCGTACATCGCCAAATGAGCCACGTGTTTCATATTAATACAGAAAATACTCATAACTTACATAATAGTACTTTTCTGGTTTTCCAAGATCTTTTCACTGCGGAACACTTGTGTAGGTACTGGTAACCTCTGATTTTATCAATGTTTGCTCCATATTATCCATACTTCTACGCGCGAAAGTGCTCCCGTAATATCTGAAATTCTCATCTAAATCTCCAGACAGACTGCAAAATCCCATAATAGATCATTATTCCTTCATGACCTGCCCATGCAGCGGATTTATGCCTTTCTTCAAATTTCTAGCCGAGGAGCGACCCGTTTCAGTTGCCTCTTTCTCCCTTTATAGGCCTGTGCCTTTATCTTCCGATAATCTACAGGAAGTCTGTCGTCACCCAGCGGTGTCACACACAGCTTTTCAAACATAAAATGAAATTCCGGCGATCAGCCAAGTCAATTCTGTCTTAGCGACACCATCCGGATGAGACTGAAGAATCTCCTTTCATTACATTTCAACTTTGTAAATACACTCATTTCCACAGAGAAAGCGAACCGCGAGGATCGGGTTCAGTTCATTAAAATCGTAGTACAGCACGCTCGTGTCATACGCACTTCCATTATCTCCAGGTACCGATTGGTTATCGTCCAGCAACATCTCGATATATTTGACGAAAATACTATCACATTGATATACTCTATCATGATCGATTCATTTTCAAGAGCGATACTTTAACAGTTATTAGCTCCATTATTTCAGTACGACACCACATGTCTGCAGCATTTGAAATACGCTGCATCTGCAGAAGATAAGCAGCAGTAGCTTGAATGAAACGGAGATTACTACTTTCCTTCCACCATAGCTTCAAAACAAGGTTTATTTCAGATTCTCGTTTTGACACAATGCACTAGATCATGACTGTGTTATTGTTTCATTGCCAAATCAATTGTTATAGTATGATTACCCAAGGCACTTCAGAAGGGCCTGTAGAAGCCATGCGATATTACTGACAAGATCTGATTTACGAGGGTTTATCCAGGTTTCTCTCCATCTTCAGAAATGTTTCAGTTCACGGCTGGTCACATATGTTTTAGCACACACTTTGAGTTAGATTCCAAAGTCCGAGCTCCCGAGGACTCATTCCAATATTGATAACGAGTTCGATGGTGCTAAAGGGGTCTTATAGTTTGGGGTCATCTGTTGAAAAGTAAATTTATATTCCAAGTAGTTCCGTACGACTTCAGATCTCTTTGAATGTTGATGCAAGAGTCGGCAGTAATTTATTCCTGACTCCCACGGGTCTCTGACACGCCTGCAAGCTCTCTTGTCCAGATTCAGTATTCTCTGTGTGCAACAAGAGGCCATTCACTTCATCACCCAGAGAATCTTCCATGGTATTTACAAAGATGAGACGTCTTACAGGAGTCAAGGCATTAACGGCTAATAGCAAACGAATGCACCTGGTTAACTTCACGTAGTATTTGCGCACAGCTCGATAGAATGTCTGCCAGCTGCCTCCTGACATACGGCTGGTGATCGATGGGTTACTTGCGATCACCTGCCCACTGATTGTTAGTTCCTCCGTTCTTCTCCTTCATCTACTAAATTGATTACACACTTCCGAAGATCCCTCGCATTCTTTGCATATTTTGACTCAGTCTGTTTCAATTCATACTTCATGAAATTTCTAAGGCATCTTAACGATTTATTCCGTTTATGATAGAGAGAAACCTGTCTACCGATCTGTCGACTGAAACAAACTTGACATGAAATACGAACAAATACAAAGACAAATGATTCCGGGTATACATCTAAGATAAATACGGTCATTTCTTTATCCAGATTTTAGTCCGTTATGAAATATTCCAATTTGCGGTTATAGCGATTAGAATTTAATTACATCATCTGTCCAGCACTGCAGGATCACTTGACGTCTAAAATTGAAGATGTATTCTCAGCTTCATCCGTCATTTTAAGACCCCTCAAAGGGGAGGAGAAATATGATACGAAAATTATGGTTGTCAATGCAGATCTATCTGCTGTCATGAATCGTCACGTCCAAACACAACGATAACGGAAACGGAATGAAAACGCAAATTTTGACAGGCCAGCTGCAAATGACTTCGATAGATAACCCAATTGAATCGGCTGAATCATAAATCTATTTTCATGATAAGCAGGTATACTAGATCAAAAATTTCTGACACTTCCGCCCCGCCATCACAGGTTTGGGCTATAACTAAACAAAAAGAAGGGGGCATTGAGAACGATAATTCCGTTTTGAAATTATGAGCCTAAAATTATATTGAAGCTGCAATATAAATTAAACTGATCGTTTTTTCACGTGAAAATTAAGATAAACAGTGGATTACGGTGTTTCTCCAATTTGAGGCAGACAGGGGAGCTGACGCCGGATTTGTGATAACAGGAAGAGTCACCACACTAGAGATAGCCAGTGATATGAATAGGACCGTCAAATGCCTATGTGCAAAACGCATCCGGGCAACGCACTGTGGGCCAGCCTACGGTTAATAAGCGACGATCATTATGTACGGCGAGACAGTTCTCAACACGAACACTGATACCCTGATAAAAAGAGACATCTATGCCCCAACAAAGTCACACTCAAACAATCCGCGTAAATGTCAGCCAAGGGTCCTGTTTAAATCCCAGCCGACAACGCGACAGGCACCTCCTGAAGATAAACGCGATCATCTTGATCATGAAATAAACTCCCAACCATACATCTTGACTAAACGAGTGTTATTGTATTACGGAAACTACACGCGAAGCCAAAACTATCGTCAAGGCTGTAACATATCTATATCAGTCTCCAACGTAAACTTCATCTAAAATTCCTGACCACAATATATGTCGAATTTGTTCAAAGAATTTCCGTTGTTCACGTACTTCAACGCCTATCTAGTATTCATTGCATTAAAAATAACTGAATATCTCTGATCTGACATAGATCTGAAAAACATGTTTATTTCAAACATGCCTAATTTGTTATAACGAAGTTTATATCGTCATGATTGTCGCCACAAATTCATCGATTATTATTATTATAATCAATTCGTTCATTGTCATGGTATTGATTTATCTTGAAATTTGATTATGACAAGATTGATTGACACCGTGATTATCATGACGATATCAGATCAATCACATTGCCTTCCCGAATATCACTTCCGTTTTACCTCGGTTTTACCATCATTACTTGTAATATATTGATGCCATTTAAATATTTTAGATGTTCAGGAATATTGTGATTAAATGCGATACCTTTGTTTCTTGTTGATTTTAATGATGATTTTGAATGGTAATTCCATTACTTGGATAATAATAATGACAGAAAATTACCAGCGATTTCAAGGGAATCATCGGGCAAAGGAAATGCTCTTTTCATAATGAAATAGCCAATGTTGTTGCGGTAAATATTATGATCTCACTTATTGCCATGATTATAATGGTCACATGGGCGATTATTTACGTGCGTATTATTTGGTTCCTTTTAAATTATTATTTGTTATTCATGCCATTTTGGCCATTATAATATTTTATTGATAAGAATAATGAAACGAATATTTTATTGAATATGATGCTCAATATTATTTCATGATAGTAATGATTATTATATTTGTAACTATTATGAATATATTGATTATTTTTAAAATTATTCTCCATTTTAAATATTTCATTCGTTATGATTATAAGTATAATTAATTATAATAGGCCATGATGATTGAGCTAATTGTTTCATTTATTAATGTGATATTATGATTTTGATCTGTATTCCAAATGATTTTATTACATATTATGATAATGATTATGATTCGCTATGATTGTTATGTTAATGATGTTTTAACGAGTCTACGTTTTAATTCTGTTTGTTGATGAAAAAGATTATCAAGATAATATATTATTATTATTTAAATAGCCATTTTTATTTATTTTATTTTTGTACAGATATCAATAAAAATATGAATAATAGTTTGAATTAAAATCATAATTAAAAACTATTTATAAAAATAATAACTAGTCGGGTCAATTACAGCAATTATTATTAGAATAAAAATATTTATTTTAATAATAATAATTTTAATAATTTAATTTTAATAATAAGGTAATAATTTCTCAAATTGGAATGTAAACAATGAATATAACAAAAATTATAATGAAAAATTATAAAAATTATGCAGTCAATTCTGGTACATGTAACCCTAAGCCAACATAAAATTATAATAACATTTTAATTTGATCACTTATTACAAATAAAGTGTAATACTTTCCTTTTAATACGAACGTCAAATTAATAATAATTCTTTTTTATTATCAGAATTGACTGCATAATTTTTATAATTACTATAATTTTGTTATATTCATTGTTTACATTCCAATTTGAGAAATTATTACCTTATTATTAAAATTAAAATTATTAAAATTATTATTATTAAAAATAAAATATTTTTATTCTAATAATAATTGTATAGTTGTTGACTAGTTGATGACTTTTTATATAAATAAAGGTTTTAATTATGATTTTAATTCAACTATTATTCATATTTTTTACGATATCATATTGCAAAAAAATAAATAAATAAAATGTAGATGAAAATGATAATAATATAATTATTATCTTGATAATCTTTTTCTACAATCAAAGAATTAAAAAAAATATTGAATAGATTTAAAAACATCATTAACATAACAATCATAGCAATCATATAATCATTATCTTAGTAGCCGTAATCAAATCAATAAAATTGAGATCAATATCAGAAAATCATCATTTAAACAAGTTATTGATTGATTAAATGATAATTTTAATTTTAATATTCATAACAATAATATAAATAGTTATAACTAATAATTATAACATATCATTAAAATATATAAAAAAATATACATAATCATTATTATAAGGACTATTCATAATAAAAATTACGAATATAATATTCATTACTATCAAAGTAGTACTGGACATCATATTCCAACAATATCATTGTTTATAAAAATATTCGATATCGATTATTCTTAATCAATTATAAATATTATCAATAACCAGTAAACAAAGTATGTGATAACAAATAATAATATAAATAACAGATAATACGCACGTTAAAATAATCACCCAATGGTATTCATGACAATCATAATCAATAAAATTAGAGTCAATAATATTCACTGTCACATTACTACAACATTAATATTCATCACGAAAACACATCACTTTCCTCCTGATGGTGATCCGTGAAATCCCACTGAAGGAATTTTTCGCAATCGGTAATATTATCAAAATAATAAGAATTGTATTCAAAATCATCATTAAAATCAACAAAAATAAAATTTACTGCATTTAAATTATCCTATGTTCTGAACATCTAAAATATTTAAATAATAATATATAATCCAATATATTGCAAATAATGATGGTGTAAAAAAAAACCGAGGTAAAAACTTAAACGATATTCAGAAAACAATGATTGGCGATCACAATCGTCATGATAATCACAATTGTCAATCAATTCCTGATCATAACAATCAAATTCATCAATACTATGACAGTAGTTGAATTGATTATAATAATAATAATCATTAATTTTAATAACGACAATCATGACAGTATAAACTCTGTTATAACAAAATGTAGAGCATGTTTGAAATAAATACGTTTTTTTTCTGTGTGCTCCATGTCAAATCCAGCATTATTCAATTTTATTTTTAATACGAATAATTTTTAAACAAACGTTGAGGTACGCTAATTTTAACAGAGAATACTTTGAAACAAATTCGACATATATTTGTGGTCAGAACAACAAAAGTTTACGTTGGAACTGATATAAATATATTTGCTTTGACGATAGTTTTTCACGTGTAGTTTCCATAATACAACTTTTCGTTTAATTAAAAATGTATAGTTTGAAATTTATTTCATGATCAAAATGATCACGTTTTATCTTCAAAATTTATCACGTTACTGTAAATTTTAACAAGACTCTTAGCAACATTTGCAGATTATTTTCTCGTTTAATTATGACTTTGGTACAAGAATAAATGTCTTTTTTATCAAGGCTTTATCAGGTGTTTAAATATTCAAAACATCTTCACCGTACATAATAATCATTCAACTTATGCTCATGGCTGGCTCATTAATTAATACGTTGCGGATGCGTTTGCAATCGGAGGCGTTTTTATTCGTATCCGGGGAATGCATTCAGTAGTGACTCTTCTTCACAGTATCACAAATCCGGCATCGGCTCCTGTTCATAAATTGGAAAACACTGTAATCCACTTGTTTGTCTTAAGTTTTCACATTTCTTAAAAAAACGATCAGTTTAATTTATATTGTACAGCACTTTCAATATAATTTTAGGCTCATATCAAATTTCCAAGCAAATTATCGTTCTCAATACTCCCACTTTTGAATTTTGTTTAGTTATGGCTCAAACACAATGATAACGGAAACGGAAAACGTCAAAGTTCGATCTGAGGATACCTGTTGTCGTAAAGAAAATAGTGTACAGATTCAAGCCGATTCGAATTGGACAGTATCGAAGCTGTTTGGTATAACCGTCAAAATTTGCGTTTTCCGTTCCGTTTGCTATCATTGTGTTTCGACGGTTAGGTCTTGCGGTGACATTTCATGACAGCTGAATTAGGTCTGCATTGACAACCATAATTTTCGTATCTGTTTCTCCCTCCCAGGTTTCGATGGTCTTAAAAATGACGGATGGGCTAGAAATTTACCTCTTGCAATTTTTTGAAACGTCAAAGTGACCTACAGTACTGGACAAAATAAAGTACGCACCTGATGTAATTAAATTCTAATCGCTATAACTTTTTTAAATTGAATATTTCATAACAGTTCATCTGGATAAAATGTTGTATTTTATGCTTAAATGTATACCAAATCATTACATCTTTATATTTGTTGTTCATGTTTCATATCAAGTTTGTTTCAATCCGATAAGATCGGTAAACAACAAATTTCTCTATATAACCGTAAACTCATCGTTAAAAACCGCCAAGAGGGCCTTACGAAAAGAGAAATCGCTCGGAAATATGAATTAAGTGAGGCAGGAGTGCAAAAAATATGCAAGAAATACGAGGATCTCGGAAGTGTGGCAGACAGAGTAGGTAGAGGAAAGAAACGGAAGACAACAATCAATGATGATCGACGAATTGATCGCAAAGTGACTGAAAACCCATCGATCACCAGCCGTGTAATTAAGGAAAACGCTAACTTGAACATTTCCTATCGAGCTGTGCGCAGAATACTACATGAAACAGTTAACAGGTTTGTTTTGCTATTAGCATTTATTTAAGACTAATTATGACTCCTGTAGGATCAAACGTCTCATCTTTGCCCAAAAGTACATCGACAAGCCATTAGACATCTGGAAACAGGTTCTCTGGAGTGATGAGAGCAAGACCAACCTCTTTGGTCGTACACAGAGGGCACAAGTCTGGACAAAACCTGGAGAGAAACTTGCAGAAAAAAATGTCCAAGAGACAAAGAAGCACGGAGGTGGCAATATCATGGTGTGAGGGTGCTTTGCGTGGTCTGGGGTAGGAAATCTGGTCAAAATAGATAGAATAATTACTGCCGACTCTTACATCAGCATTCTAAAAAGAAATCTGAAGGAGTCGGCAGGTTTGCAGAATAAGTTTACTTTTCAACAAGATAACGACCCCAAGCACACCGCCCACAAAACCACTGCCTACTTCCGAGCTTCATTTATCAAACTATTGGAATGGTCACCTCAGAGCTCGGACTTGAATCCTATCAAAAATGTGTGCCTATTCGGGATCAAAACCTTAAAAAAGGAGACGTGACCAACCGTGACAAGCATTTCGAAGCTCTGGAGAAAGCCTGGATGAATTTAAACCCTCAACACATCCGAAATCTTGTCGAAAGTATGTCACGTAGCCTGCAAGCCGCTCTGAAGTGCGAGGTAGTCATACTATGTATTGATTTTAGCAATAAGCAATAACAGTCATGAATTTTTTAAGTGCGTACTTTATTTTGTCCATAAAAAACGAAAAATCACCCAATAAACCTTGTTTTTTTAACTATAATTTAGAAGAAAAATTAGTAATCTCCATTTAATTCCAACTACCTTTGCTTATCTTCGACAGATACGCGTATTTCGTCTACAATGTGCAGACTTCTTCAGTGTCTCGTACTAATAACTCGACTAATAACTTGTTAAAAATATCACTCTCAAAGCTCAAATCAATCCGTATTCTGGAAATATATATGTAATAGTAATTTTCGTCCAAATATATCGAAATGTTGCTGGATAGTTGCTGGATAATATGTCAATTTTTTGGAAATATGGAAGGTGCGTACTTTATTTTGAGCAGTACTGTAATACTACGATTTGTAGAACTTGGACCGATTACTCACGGTTCACTCTCTGTTAAAATGAGTGCCATTTTTTGGGGCTGAAGTGGTATGGAAAAGGAATTCTGTAGTCTCATCGGATAGTTGTCGCCAAGACGAACTTTAACCAACTGGTCGCCAGGGCTCATTTTTTGTGTTTGGCCGATTGTGGTAACCACTGGGTGACGACGAGACTCCTGTAGATATCGGAAAAATAAAAACACAAACTAATAAAAAAAAGAGAAAAGAAACAACACAAGCAGATTAAACTCCTCAACTAGAAATTTGAAAAAAAAAACACATAAATCCACTGCATAGAATACAGGTCGCGAGGACCCAACAAGTCTATTATGGGGATTTTTTGTACAGTCGTACAGGTTTGGGCCGAAGGGTTTCAGATTGTTACGAAACTTTGTCCACGCGTAGGGTTTATGGATATATGAACAAAAAACATTATTAAAAAATCAAGGTTACCAGTTTTCCTACAAAATGTTCCACAGTGAAAAAAAAATCTTGGAAAAGCCGGAAAAACCATATTATGTAAAGTTATGAAAAGTATTTTTTTCTGTATTAATTTATAAGCTTACATTGGTAAAATTTTGGCGATGTTTTTTTTTTTTTGTTTTTGAGTAATGCTTGCAAAACTATGGAATAGTCACTCGTTTTTATACAAAAATAATAAGACTTCCGAAAACTATCATCTTCAAATTTGCTGATAAAGACCTAAAGCATGCTTTGAAGTTTCATGTAAGGAGCGTATCGAAAAGTAGTTATAAACAATAAAAAATTGAAATAAATTAAAATAATTTGCAAATTTGCAACGCAATGTATTTTATTACAACTCAACATGTTAAACTAATAAACTAATCAAATTTGCTGATTTCGGTAATAAAGTCGAATTTCAGCCTAAACACTATCAATCAAGTTTTGAACAGAGATTATTTTCTTGAAGTTTTTCTTGAAGTCTGGCATGTTGTGGGCCACTGCACCTGTATTTTTGAGGTCCAGCTTGACTATTGCCTAGTAGCGATCGATCGGTCGCATTAGGGGACAATTTGATGGGATGATATCTTTTTCAACTAAATCAACGTTGTTATCAGAAAACCAGTGTAGAGTTGATCAACCATAATGGTCAGATATCAGATCTTACCAAAAGAGAAGAGGAACCTTATTTTTCCAATATAGTGCCAGCACCCTCTTCTGCAAGCATTCGTTTCGTTAAATTTCAGCATTTATTGTTCTTTTTATGTAGAAAATGGAAGATCGCAAGCCACTTGTGCAATTTTATCGTTGAGTGAGCACTTCCTTAGCGAATTTTTCCATCGCAACAGTCGTATCTCTTATTGAGACACTCTTCCAAACATACTAGTTGTAGAATTGAGGTTCCGACAATTTTCTGGAATCCTCTTTCACGCTCGGTTTCGTCGTCACACTGAAATAGTTTGACCGGTTGTACAGCTTTCACGGCCTCATTTTGGCATAACATTTCTGCTCCGGAGATTGCTTGGTACTTTCTGCTTTCTGTATGTCTTCAAATCATTTCTGTTTTTAATTCACTGGATCTTTCAGATGTAGATCTTGTATTGCTTGACCAAATCACGAGTAGAGGCTGATTTGTTTGCCTGAATATAATCGACGACGTTTCGATCCGATTCGTGGGAACCGAATATTCGGTCACCATACTTTTTAATCACCCGTTTTACGTTGACCAATTTTGGCGATATGATTGTACGTTACATTGTTTTCAGTGTGCATTTTCTGTCAAATAAAATCCGTGTAATTTGATCTTAAAAAAATGAACTGACACATAAAAAGGTGTATTTTGCAATTGCTCCAAGGTAATCGCATTGATACTGATTGAGTTTTACCTTGAGTTTCAATACCTTGAATATCACCAAGTTCTGTATCAGAACATTCCAACATTGGAATAGACTGGTTTTCTTACAAAGCGTTGAAAGCAAGGTCACATATTTGCTTCAATTCCAATACTTGGAACGAAGCCCGTCCACATTAAATTTCAGACACTACGATAATTTCAACAACAAAACAAAATTTGCTTTCTTTTAGTTTCAAACCGTTTCCGCTTAACCAGAGCCCAGTATTTTTCTATCGGGTGAAGTTCTGTACAGTTTGCGGATTGGCTATTATTGGCACGTATTTAAACTCTTGTGCCATACACTATTAAGTATCTGAAGGCCAAATCAGACTGGAATAGAGCTGAAAAGTCGTGTTTTATTACAAATGGTACCATCCGCTTTTGTTGATTTTTTGTGTGTACACTTCCTTGTTTATTGTTGGCTATAGATCCAAAACAAAATTGGATCTTCGATCACAACTACATGTGGCCTGCCAAACCTATTACCTTCTGTAATATTTAGACAACTTCTTTGTCCAAAAATATTCAGCAATGGCGTTTCTTTGCATAGCAGTATCAAAAACCTGAAAACTGTTGAAAGTCATCGATCGCATAAATTTCGCCGTCCTTTATGGTCCCAGATTTTTTTTTTTTTTGCAAAAATTTGGAGTAAAGCTTCTTGGAACGACTTTTTGCAGCGAAATTTTACTTGTCATCACGATTTAGAATCACCTCTTACATTTTGGGCCCCTTTCAATCCCTGCCTCTGCTTTACGCTGTGCACTTATGATTTTGATTTTCCAATTTTGCAAGCCCCATTTTACACAGAAAGTTAGGAATATTTCTCAATAATGGCTAAAATCTTCTTGTCCATTTTGCGGGAACATACTTTTCGGTTTGTTCCACCTTCAACCTTCCGAATAAGCGCTGGTCAAACAACCTGCAAATACTTAACACGGTATTTTAGGTAGTATTAGCACAAAGAACAGACATTGATGTCCGTATACTTTTTCCTGAAAAACGTGTGTAAAAGTAAATATGGGCAGCCGGTATAAGAAGCAAGTGCAGAGAAAAACTAACAAAACTTTTCAGGTTGTGTGTTAGGATTTTTATTTATTACCATTTACATGACAGTTATCGCACAACTGCAGCGCCGCCTACCAGGAGCATAAAGACATCAAAAGTAATGTCGGTTTAAAGTTTTACACAAGTAGCAGACCGAAGATGAACGTCTGTTCTCTGTGGTATTAGTTTCTTGGCATCATCGCATACCGACAACTATGGATTTTGCTGCCTTTGGTACAAAATGCGATTGCGTACTTATACTTGATTCGACTCCATTTTTACAAATGCAACAAGAATGTTAACACGTTGTACCACTACATAAAGTGGAAAACTTTCTGAAACGTTTCAACGACTTGTGAAATAATTCAAAAACTATAATTTCGCCATTTACTTCAGTTGAATGAAGGAATACTTCTTTAATTTTATTTCCGCGAAAACGACGCAGCAAAAGCAAAACACGTCATTTTCAAGGCACGGCTTGCTGCGATCCTCCATGATTAAATCTGATTGCATTTGGGAGAAAAATAAGGTTTATCGGTTTGCCAAGCTTATATTCAGGTAAATGGTGGTATCCTTATATATTTCAATAGATACAAATCCTTTATCAGCATTTTGCCTATTTAAATCCCGCCTTTTTCTATTTTTCAAATATATATCAAGGTTGTTTGGGTTCCTAGCACTTTCTGCAATAGAATTCAAATTACTTATTAAATTTAAAACATTTTTGCTGAGAGAATCGGGCGTCCAACATTAATCGATTTCTGCGAAACGTTTATGCACGTTGCCTATCTTGGTAGCTCCTCACAATATGTGCAAGTGTTCTATGCTAAGCTATGGCTGTGGCTATGTCAATCTTTATGATTTCACTCATATATTTTAAGATGTGGGCCATAATCAAATGCGATTTTGATTTAAAATATAGGAACTTCCTATCTTAACATTGGCATACAGCCTCGTGTCGTCTGAGTGACACAGTATTAAAAAACATGTAGGTTTTTGCGTTATTTAATGCACTATGGAATACTAGATTTGGCATAAATTCATGGAATATTTTATGTAAATTTTAGCCCGATGAAAAAGTTCTGTTGTATGAGAAATTGCAAACAATTTCGTTAATTACGCTAGCTAAAGTTTGTAATTGAACGAAGGGAGATTTAACCCGATTGTTAAAATTCATAATTTTTTCTGTGTGATATTTTAAATGCACTATACCACAATTGATAATAAATAGATAGCTTTCAAAAGCACGAGTATATTCAACTTATATTAACAATAATACGTTATAATCTCCCAACCTGGAATCCTTGGCCAGCTTGAGAATCAGCATCCGGCACAAGCAACGGTATATGCATAACTGGAGATCAAAAGTAAACTTGAATAACTCTGCTAATGAATGTTACTTTCGTCGAACCGAAAATTTGCTCGTGAAATCGTATCGGCCAGTTTCTTTCTCCTTCTTACAAGAACAAGCTCCAACACTGTAGTACTGGCAGGCTGCATCCACTGCAACCCGGCTCTCAGCTGATTGAGCAAGCTGTTAAACTGTTTGATAATTTCAACGAGTTTTTACGACTGCTTGAAAGGGCAAGCAAAGCTCGGAAAGTCAGAGAACAAAACGGATCCTGAGCTCCATACCGCCCCGAACCAGAGCGATCCGGTTGTACCAATTTTTTTTTCAAGATGTGACATTTTTATGTACTTTTTGCCTTCCCAGCGCAAATCGCCGCAGTTCTTTTCGCTCGCTTTAGATTCGTTTGTGCTGCGAGGGAGAGGCGCGCGATAGCGTGGATTTTGTTTCCAAAATATAAAGAACCTCTATGCCGTTTGACCATGGTGTGGAGTAGATGGAGGATTTATCAAGTTCCGTATCAACATGTTCGCTGTTGAGGCGAGTTGAGTAGGTACATTGCTTGGGGCGTTTGGGAACCAGGGACGCAGAGCCGTGCAGCGATGAAGTAACACTGCTCGATTCGTGACTTAGAATCCCATTAAAATAAGAAGCGTCACATGCTTCTTCTCTGGTTTTCAGTTCCTACCTTTACCATCATCTCCGAACGTGCATAGGATCTTTCTCTGAGACTGACAAATAAGTTCGTTATTTTATGAAAGAATGTCCTTTTCCTATCGCATACGGTTGATTGAAGTTTGTGCCAAGTGACAAATCAGACGTCTAGCAGGTATCAAGAAAAAGAAGATGGTTGGAATCATTTTTTTTTTTGATTAACGTGTTAACGGGTTATTTTTTTTTAGCTTTTTTTTAAAAACATAACATAATTAACAAAGTTTGTGGACTTATTCTGAGCTTCTAACTAGCAATAATTTCTCATTAAATTGGATTCTAACTTTATTTTCCGGTCGTACGTACTCGTTTTTACCAATTGTAAACACGTATGTTGTTGCGAGTTTGTTCAAAGTATAGTTTCTCCTCTAATTTCCAAACTTATCAAACTTTTTTCGTTTGGCCAAAAACATATTGAAACTCCTAGTGGCCTATCAGAGTAATGAAAAAAAAAACAAAAGCGCATATTTTCATTATCAAAACAAAGTAGGTAATCGTTCTAGAATTTCACTATTTAGGGCATCTTCAGCGGTGGTCTATTTTTGGATCAACTTTATACCTGATTTGTATCAGCGAAACTTGAATAGAACTAGCTAAAATAGACCAACATTGCGTTCCTCGCATCGCTGTTGTATTTCTTGTTGTTAAACCCGCCAACACCTGTCATCCTGTCGATCATTGAACATCAGAGATCAGAAGTTTTTTTTTAGAGATCGCAGATTTTTCACAAACATTTTGCCATTGATTGGTTTGACCAAATAATTTTTAGTGCGTTGTTAGCTGACGACAAAGAAATACTTGTTCTTTCGTTTGGCTGAAGGTGATTGTGTAAATGCATGCATTCCATTAAAAGGTTATAAGATAATGCTGATTTGTAGTTTGGCAGCGGATAAACAAAAGTCGAAAAGGAAAGGGTCACACCCTGGATGACGCCCCAACGTCACCGTGATTTCCGTTCCGGTCATCAGAAGCTATTCCAGGACTACTTTAGCGACACGCAATCCTGCAACGAGAAGCACTTTCTGCGTTTCCGCATGTCAAAAGAGGTGTTTCTGGACATTATGCGACATCTAGAGTCAACTAGAGGCTTCTTCAAAATTTATCTGTATGATCTCTTTGCAAGTGCTTATCATGAACAATCTATCAATAAACAGATTGTTTACTTTGAAGGCTTCATTACTTTTCATATCCAAGCAATCGAAATACTATTCGGAGTCTCGGAACCTCCGCATTTCGATCTAGTCAGCGTTTTCCGGGAAATGCAGTGACTGTAAAAAAAAACTAGGACAACCATTCGTTATTTTGGAATGAAACAAAATGGCAATTCACTAGCACCGGGAGCAACTAGAAGTAATTATCAGCATCCGAAGCAAGCAACACAACTTTTTGTTAATGGCCAGCAAAAAAAAAATCGGTATTACTTCGTTCAATTTACGTATTACTCACTTCCCTTTATAGTATGGCATAATTTATAGATATCTTTGCTCAGAGTTGCTCGAAATCAATAAAAATAGAACTAATTCAATACATTCCGGAAATATCGAAAAGGGTTGCTTCATTTACCACTTGCAGCTCTGTGAACGGAGATGTGGCTGATTTTACCCACTTCGCCTTATGTTTTTGAATAATTCTTAGATATCTTTGCACGGAGAGGCTCAAGATCAACATGGTTATTTTCATCCGCACCGAAATTTTCTGGAAATTCGAATAGAAGCTGTTTCAACTACACGGAAAAAATTCGTTGCGGATTCATGAATAAAATTCATGAAATCATAAAATGTGTCACTTCATGACATTATGACTATGGTTCATGATATCATGACGAAAACCACAATTATCATGAATAATAACAACTGCTCGCTTGAAAATGAGTCATGCGTTATTATAAATCAATTCCCGTTTTGATTAATCCAACTCGGGATAAAATATCATACCGTTGAGTCATGGAATCATGACCCTCATTCATGCTTTATAACTAACTCAAGACAGCTTCATACTGGAAGTGGAGGTAAGTTAGAAAATCTTTGTAAATCGACAGCTTTGAAAACTTTTCACTAAATTAAAGTTCGGAAGTCTGACTTTCGAATTCCATATTTACTTCCGACCTATACATTAATCACTGTCACTATCAATTCGCGGTCATGTCAAGACAGCAGCAATTAACACATGTAAATGTAAAGCAATGTTATGTATAGTATCATACTACACAAAATGAGTGCCCTAAGTTCTTGTTAACCCCATGATTGGAATAGGGTCGTGGGGTGATTGATCCGTTCTCTACCCTCTTTGGTCGAGTTGGTGTAAAGTCGGAGAATCTGTGGCGAAGTTGTATGACAGGTTTGTCAGACGGTTTGCCAAATCTGTCGTAAGACACAGACACTCCAACTCGACCAAATTATCAGGGGGCGGAGTCAATATTGTACAACATTCGGAGCGTGTGTGGGGGGCCTTACAATAGTGGGGCCTAGAAGCTGTATTTGCCGATGTACACGATAGAATCAGAACCTCCTCGATCAATCTCTATAGAGATATTCTGCAGTATTCTGCAAACAAAGTTTAGAATGTTTGGAATGCTGAAAGGTATACGTTCACTGAAGACAGGAAACGATTTGACGTAATGGTGCACTTTTATCACATTTTTTCTGTTTATGTCGGAGTGAAATCAATCAATTGATGTTTCAATTTTTCTGAGAATGAGATGCATATGGGAGCATCAGATGAAAAATAGAACAGTTCCCATATATTGACTAATCTAGCGTGATAGCTTTGGTGTGTGAATAAAAAAAGCAGGCAAGTTTTAATTTCGCCTTATGCATTGTTTTTCTAATGAAATACAAGATTACTACTACAACCTTTATTTCAATTTATTATAGTCAACACCACCCGCCATGAGTAACTCTGGACTAGTATGTTTCCTTCGCAATCGGAGATTCCGTGAAGCAAAAGTGTTGATGGCACATTTGTCAAGTGTCACTTCTCACCATCTGAACCAACACAGTCATTTCAAATGCGTCCAAGAAAACTGTGGCAGAAAATATACAAACAGTAGATGTTTTGTACGCCATCTAAGAAAGGAACACCCTCAAATTGAACCGGAAGACTGGAGATCTAAGAGGCTACATATTGCACCAGTAGATAACAGGTAATAGATAACTTCAACCATTTCAGTTTGGACACTCCCAGCAAAATCAAATTGAAGTGTCCAAATAAAAGTGCATTAGATTGTTCATGTTATATATTCTCCGTGCGAAGAGAGTAACGATTATGATGTAGAAGGAGATGTTCGCTCATCACCATGAGGCACCAAGAGTGAACAACAATGTTTTGTAGCTAGAATGAACAGATATGACACATTTAGTGATCGTCAGTCGGTGCGAATACAACACAAACCTAAAAAGGAGAGAGTTCCTCTCCCATGTGCGCATCAGTAAACAGAGTGCACACAATATGATCGCTCAGAATAACTACATAAGCCACAGTGGTACATGAGCGTCTTCCAACCGGACATTTTTGCCTGTTGAAGTGGCGGACTTAGTCCGTGCTTCAACCTACTCCTGCAGTGGGATGTTAGAGCAAAAATGTCGTTGAGTCGAATACCACTGTACATATGCCCTATTCGCTCAATTTTCCTAAAAACATCTGCTATATATTCCAAGTGCTGCCGCACACTAGCGGAACTATCAAAACTTTCTCTTCATATCTTTCATTCTAGCCAAAAACATTGTTGTTCACTCTTGGTGCCTCATGGTGATGAGCGAACATCTCACATTCTACATCAAATAAAAGTGGTTTTTAAGAGTGTCCAAATTACGGTGTTTACCCTAATTTCACAAAAAAATATGATTAAAGGATAATTTTTATTTATTTTGTTTTGTTTTAGCGTTGCTGATGCTTCAGACCACAGGAATGAATCTAATTCCGAGCAGTTATCAACACAACGAAATTGTGATACCATAGTTGATGATGAGAATCAACACGAGGACTTATGGCAGGATATGCGAAGGCATCTTGATGATGATCTACTAACATCAATTCAGAAAACTGGAACAGCATTCACCATATTTCTGCACAGCTTGCCTAATTATAATCGTGCAATGGTGTTTGAAATTATCGCTTCATTGAAAAATATGGTTTTGGAACCATTGATGACGATTGCTTGTGAAGTGATTGTAATGAAGTGATAAAATTTGTCTGCCATACAAATAAGGCCTGTGTGTTCGATGAACACCTGGATGCATATGTAGTTGATCCGCATAACTATGAAATCGGTAAATGCGGTATTGAAGTAATCACTCATTCTCCGTCTCATCTACATCACCTACCAGATGGCCGGAAAGCGATTCGCTTTTGAAATTAACGGTGGAACAAATTTTTTTTTTAAATTTACCCAATAAACAAAACAGTTTTTTTATTGCTTTATTAACGAGACTTCTCGTAAACAAAATAGGGTTAAAACTGTGATTACGATTGACACAAACAAATGTTTTTAAAATTCAACAATCTTTTGCTATTTTGTTGTTGAGTTCATATTTGTATGGTTACTTTCTTTTTTTTCATGTAGACTGCGGGTGACGTCGAAGTCAAGATCAACCAGCGATTGGAGTTTCTTCGGACAAAATTTGAAAATGTCCAAATGCAGCCGCAAATAATCACGGTAGGAGCATCGCGACCCGATAAATCCATTATCGTGGTTTTCGGCGGCTCCGAGTACAAAGCAGAAAACATACTGCAATCCATATGTATGTGCATGCACGTAACGTACGTGTTGAACCTGCAGTACACGCCGGATTGTAGGCCACTGTGGCTGTTTCTACAAACCTATATGTTTAAAATACCAGCGTCGATCGTGGAGCTGCCGAAGAGCACACGTGATTTGCTGAAAGCTATCGATTGTTAATCCTCATTTCCTTTGTATTCATGCCATTTCCGTAATATACTTAAATTGAATCGAAACCAAAAACTGAAATAAAAAAATGAGTTTACTTATCAAACTCCTGAAAGAATCCGTTTTTTCTCATATTCATAAGTATGTTTCATGTTACCATGAACTCGCTTCATGGTACCTATATGGAATCATGAATAATGTTCATGTTTTCATGTTTTTTTTTCGTAGTTCCAAACGAAATGCTTCATGATATCATGAACCAAACTGTCCGTTTTCGTCACTAAAATTGGAATCATAAATGACAGGTGCCAATAATCATGAATAGTAGTGCATGTTTTCATGAATTTAATTTATGGTTACTAATCAGATGCTTCATGATTTCATGAATCAAGTTGCCACTTTCAGCATCAAAAATCAAAAACATAACGCCATAGTGGCGTTACGTTGGATCATAGTAAGCTGATTCATGATTTCATGACTTTTATTCATGGTGTATATTCATAACATGAAAAAATACGTTTTTCATGATACCATGAACCATTTTGCTAGTTTCGAGCACCGGATTTTTTCCCGTGTACCGCACGGCTCTGTGAACAAAGGTATGGCTGATTCACCACCCACGCCCTCTTATATTCTTGAATAATTTATATATATATCCTTGCGGAGTCGCTCGAAATGCAAGTAGAACTAGTCCAATGTGAAATTTCCTGATAAATCGAATAGAGGTTATTTTAACCACCATAAGGCTCTGTGAACGTAGATGTGGTTGATTTCACTTCTAGTTTAACCCATATAGTTGAATTATTTATCCCAAGAATATTCGAGTAAGTGAGGTAAAATCAGCTAAATTTTTGTTCACAGAGCCGTGCAGTATATAAAATAACCTCTTTTCGGGTTTCCAAAAGATTTGTCATAGGACTAGCCCTTTTTTGTTGATCTTGAGCCACTCCAAGCAGAGATATCTATAAATATCAATAATATAAGAGGAAGTGGGGTAAAATCAGCCATACCATCGTATACAGAGCCGTGCGGTGGTTGAAACAACCTTTATTTGATTTTCCAGGAAATTACACTTTGTATGTGCACTTTTTTTGTTGATCTTGAGCCATTCCGGGGTAAGATATCTATAAATTATTCAATAATATAAGGGGAAGTGGGGTAAAACCAGCTATATCTTCGTTCGCAGAGTCATGCGGTAGCTGAAACAACTTCTATTCGATATTTTAGAAAATTTTACATGAAACTAGCACTATTGTGTTGATCTTGAGTCTCTCCATGCAAATATATCTATAAATTATTTAAAAATATAAGGGGAAGTGAGGTAAAATCTGCTGAAACAGCTTTTATTCGATTTTCCAGGAAATTTCACATGGGACTAGTACTTGTTTGTTTATCTTGAGTCTCACCATGCTAAGATATCTAGAAATTACTCGAAAATATAAGGGGAAGTGGGGTTAAATCAGCCATATTTTTGTTCACAGAGCCGTGCGATAGATGAAATAACTTTTGATCCGATTTTTCCAAATTTTTACGCAGGATAAAGATTTATTTGGTTGATCTTGGAAGCCACTCGAGCAAAGATGTCTATAAACTATCCCAGAGTACAAGGGGAAGTGGGGCAAAACCAGCTATATCTTCGTTCACAGAGCCGTGCGGTAGTTGAAACAGCTTTTATTCGATTTTCCAGAAAATTTCACATGGGATTAGCGCTATTTTATTGATATTGAGTTTCTCCATGCAAAGATCTCTCTAAGTTATTCAAGAATATTAGGGGAAGTGGGGTAAAATAAGCTCTATATCTCCACAACCATATCCGTGCGATGACTGAAACTAGTTTTATTCAGAATCCTAGAAGGTTTGAGCTGTTTAGTGGAATACCTGTAACTAGAAATGAGAAGAAAAATTAGTATTTTCCATTTAATTCCAACTACCTTTGCTTATCTTGACGAGATACGCGTATTTCGTCTACAATGTGCAGACTAGCTTCAGTGTCTCGTAATTAGTAGCTCTTAGCTAGTACGAGACACTGAAGGATCATGCATTGTGAACAAATTACCTTGTCTGTCCAAGATAAGCAAAGATAGTTGATGGAAAATACTATTTTCTTCTCATTCTAGTTAGTTTCATTCGATTCCCAGACAATTTTCAAGCGAAAATGGCCTTGTCTACAAGCCGCGCTTAAAAGCGACAAAAGTTACTGATTTTTTCCTTAGCTTTCATCAGTTCTTGCCCACTGTGCAACGACTCAGCGAAACAAATTGATCAATCGGAACGTTCCCCAATGTATTATCACAGTTTTGTATCAAAATCATAACCCAGTTCCGTAACAGACCGTGTGCCTGATTTGTGTTGGTTTTTAGACTAACTCCTACCAGCAAATTAGAAACTCCCCCGAAATATGTTTGATTATGAAGTGACTTATTCTTTTTTCATCAGGAAGGCAGTAAACTTGCGTAGAATGTATCATCATCTGAATGGCAAATTGAATGTTTAGCCACTTTCCAGCAGAACGGTATGACTGTGGCAGAGAAACTTTTCCTAGAGGCACCCTCATTAAAATTGGCGAAACTTTGCGGCAGAAGGTCATTGAAATGGCACTACTCAGTCTCGGAACTGCACGAGCTGCCAGCAATTTTCCCCTATTAGAATTGCGGGAAAGTACTGGACGAAGTTGGCTCAGTGACATTCTTATTTCAATTAAAGATTCAATAGAGCGAAGAATGCCGGGCTTTGTTGAGGAGGTCTGTGATGATGACTTAAATTAGGAGATTGTTTCTCATTTAAATTTAAATGATTAATTATTCATTACTATTGCATATTTATACAATCTTTCATACAAAAAAGTTTAAAACTAATAATTCAACCAATTTCTAGACAATTTACGGCGTTGTTAGTTGAACAAACTTCCTTCGACCGATGATCCAAGGACTCGAAAACTCCCCTCCATGTTCGCCTACTTGGATCAATGAAGGTAAAAGAAAAACCGTGCAATTAGTAAAAGGGTGAGTGCAAGACAGTCAGAGACAGAAGGTGACAGCACGCGATTGTTGATGCTTTATTGGAAATGAGTTGTGGTACCGATCCACTAGTGCGCTGCTACGTGACATGGAAATAACGAAATTAATATGCGGGTGGCGTCTTAGCTTATGTCGGTTGAATTTGAGGTGACTTAAACGTTCAGTTCGGTGGGAGCTTTCGTGTTTACACTATAGGGGGGTAGGAATTATGCAAACTGAAATTGTACACGATTCGGGTGACCTTCAGTGGATTGTTTCGAAGTTCAAGGCAGGAAGGGTTCAATGAGTGAGGTGAATGACGTTTGATTAGTGTGGGTTTGGGGATTACTAGGTGCGATGGAGCAATAACTTACATTGGTCATCCTGTTCAAGGTAGAAGAATTTGAATGTTAGGTACGAATTCCCATGTTTATGTAAATTAACACGGCTTGGAATAACTAACTTCTAAGGAAGAATAAGAAAGCTTAAGATGCTTTAACATTAGATGTTTAACATTAGACTTTTCAAAGTAATCGAATAATGCTTTAGAGATGTAGGAAATATGGATTTCGGAGAAAAACTGTCGCGTTTGGTCAAAGCAACGATGGATCGAGTGATGTGTGTCGTCCAAGTATCAGGAACACTCGCAAGTCCCTTCAAATCTCGGAGAGGGTTACGGCAAGGTGATGGATTGTCGTGTTTGTTGTTTAACATTGCATTGGAAGGTGTGATTCGAGGAGCTGGGATAGACACGAGTGGCACGATCTTCAGGAAGTCTGTCCAACTATTTGGCCCCACCGGCGACGTTGATGTCTGTGTAACTAATGCTTAACACTGGCGGAACCACTCAACGCTTCGCCCCTATTCTCCCGGTTGTAAGCCAATTTAGTTCAACTATGAATACACGGGGCATTCATGGCTCCATCGTAGACTGGATCACTGCTATGTTGACACATCGCTGCATTGTCTCTAGGTCAGGTGAATCAACAGTTGAAGTAAGTACATCAAAGTCCCGTCCGCAAGGAGGTGTGCGCTCGCCACTTTTGTGGTCTTTAATTGTTGATGATCTGCTGAATAACTTGGTGGCAATGGGCTATGAAGTCATAGGCTACGCGGATGACATCGTAATAATAATACGGGGGAAGCATGATGCAACGTTATCAAACAGAATGCAATCAGCATTAAACTACACTCATGCTTGGTGCAGGGGGGAGGGGCTGTATGTATACCCTTCAAAAACAACTCTTGTAATTTTTACAAGAAAAAGACTTATCAACATAAAGGCACCGTCTTTAGATGGAGTACAGTTAACTTTCTCCATTCAAGTTAAATATTTAGGAGTTATACTAGATCGGAAATTGAATTGGAGCAAATACTTAGAGCATGTTGTAAACAGAGCAACTGCTAATAGGACATTAACAAATAATAAAAAAAATGTCAACATAAATCCGTTGGTGACACAAAATGAAGACTGGATGCAATAAAACCCCATCTTAGATATACCATACAAAGTAACGACCAGTGATCGGAACACGTGAGAATCTGGTGGGCCAACAGTTTCACCAGGATCTTTTGGATTTTACACAGACGGTTCTAAAATGGGTGATAGAATTGGGGCTGGAGTGTATGTACCCATGACTAAACTCGCCAAACCAATGGGTAAATGGCCTACGGTTTTCAAGCCGAAATTCAAGCAATCTTAGCATGCGCTGCCATCTGTCTTAAAGGGAAATACAGACACGCCAATATCTGTATCTTCTCAGACAGACAGGCAGCTTTGAAAACTATCAGCGCATTTGAGTGCTATTCCAAGCTTGTGTGAGAATGCATTGAATTACTAAAAGAACTGGCGTCAAAGAATAGGGTAAACCTATTCTGGGTACCAGGTCAGTAGTAACATTGCAGGCAACAAAGTTGCTGACCAACTTGCTAGGATCTCTGGGCACATTAGATGGACCAGAACCTGTGGAGTATTCTCAAGTGCATTATCGATGGAGCTTAGAAACTGGGAGAAACAGACTGTAGGAGCAAATTGGCACACTGCAACTGGAACAAACCAGTCAAAAAGATTCATTGTTCCAAGCGTGAAAAACACAAACGCACTTCTGAAACTTAGGCAAGTGAAACTTCCGAATGAAGCTATCAGCTTCATTCTGAAGAATGTCGGTTCTGTGGGTTCAAAACAGAATCCTCAGAGCATCTATTTTGTGAATGCAGTTTTCTTCTTAATAAGAAAAAACGTTATTTCGAGAGATGCATTATTCAACCTTGAGATATCTGGTGGAATATAAATCCCAAGAAGGTAGTAGCATAAGTTATGGATGCTATTCCGGACTGGGGTATAACGCAGGCCTAAAATCAACCTCCAGTCCTAAATACTGGTGGGTGTAAAAATGAACTGCGCACAACAAATGGTTCTTACCAATATAGGTCAATAAATGGTCGCAGTGTGTTTGTACCCCAACAGAAGAACAGAAGAAGCTCAAAAGAAGACAATGTTAGCCTCCTACCACGAGTTTAGATTGACGGTGATGAAATCGAGGTAGAAAACGAATTCGTGTATCCGGGCTCATTTGTGACTGCCGATAACGACACCAGCAGACAAATACAAAGGCGCATTATGGCTGGCAATCGTGCCTACTTTGCCCTCCGAAGGACGCTAAGATCGAATATAGGTCGTGAAACTACAAAGTTGATCATCTACAAGACATTTATTAGACCGGTAGTTATCTACGGCCACGAAACATGGACATTGCTAGTGGAGGACCAATGCGCTCTTGGTGTTTTTGAACGGAAGCCGTGCGCCTACGGTGGAGTGCAGATGGAAGACAAGACGTGGATGAGGCGAATGAACCTCGGATTGCATCAGTTACTGAGAGAACCTCCCATCGTACACATCGCAAAAATCTGTGGACTACGATAGTCTGGGCATGTCGTAAGATTGTCGGACCATAGCCCAGTTTAAATGGTTCTCGAAAACAAACCGACGAGTACAAGAAGAAGAGGCGCGGAAAGAGCAAGGTGGGTCGATCAAGTAGTAGGTAACCAGCGGACGCTCCGCAGACTGCGAGGCTGGCGAGGTATAGCCATAGACCGAATATAATGGAGATAGCTTCTGTGTACAGCAGAGGCAACTTTGGTGGTCTGATAAGTACTTAATTTTCATCCAAATCGGACTAGTAGATTTGTTAGATTAGTTTATATTCTGCATTGCATTTTTGGCATGAGATTCGCCCACTGGGTTTGCTCAATCCGAACAACAAGCGTAACCGTGAGGCCCTTTCAGAGCAGTGTTTTATGGTGATTATGCGCTATCCGAAGGGTTTCAGCATTGTTTCCTGACCGCCAACGAAACATGGACCCACTGGTACGCACCAAAGACCAAGGAACAGTCAAAACGGTGGACTTCATCCGTAGAACGTGCTCCAAAAAAGGCGAGAAACTGTCCTTTTGGCCGGAGAGGCGATGGACACCCCAAGTAACATTTTTACTTTTATTCCAGTCGTGTAGCACTCCTTCCGGTTTTGTTGATTAAACTACAGTATGTCTCTAGCTAGAAATTAGAAGAAAAATTAGTATCTTCCATTTAATTCCAACTACCTTTGCTTATCTTCGACAGATAAGCGTATTTCGTCTACAATGTGCAGACTTCTTCAGTGTCTCGTACTAATAACTCGACTTAAGTCATTGGAATTAAATGGAAGATACTAATTTTTCTTCTAATTTCTAGTTACAGGTATTCCACTAAACAGCTCAAACCCTCTAGGATACAGTATGTCTCATTCCTGTTGGAATATGACGTGTTGGTAAGCTCCAAAGTTGGCTCTCATCCAGGGCAGAACGTGCTCCTTAAAAATCCAGCTGTGATATAATACTGGAGGCATTTTCAAGCCATTGGACGCAACTGCCCCGAAAACCATGACTTCGGCCGGATGTTTGGTTGTAAACTTGAATTTCACGTTCTCTGGAACATCCTCAATCTTCTTCGGCGAAATAAACCATTCTGTACGTGTGTTGGATACGGGATCGATGGTGAACATCGAAGAATACCATGATGGTATGCTCCTTTTGTAATGCTGACCCAAACGTTTCGAGCGCTCTAGCCTTAGTTTTTTTATTCGGTCCGTTACAAGATGGCGTTTTACTCTTGCCCTGGACGAACATTTCAAATCATCTTTGACCAACCGTTGCAAGGTATTTTTTGAAATATCGGCTTGCTCAGCCAATTTCCGGATCAACTGATAGGATTTCGCCTCACTTTGTCTCTCACGGATCTGATGACCTTCGGTGTGCGAGCGGACCGTGAACGGCCACTTCCCGGTTTCCGTGGACGTGGTCCATCAAGGAGTGAACGTTGGATACGGTAAACGGTAGCCAGGTGGCATCCCACATTCGTTGCAATTTGTTTTACAGGCTTTTGGGCGAGCAGCTAGTCACAACCTCAATTTGTTACTCGAACCAATGTTTTGTTTACATCGGCTCAGATTATAAAGTCAGATGATTACACAACACACACGCATTTAAACAGTAAAAATAATATTTAAAGCTACTCAAAATTAAGTATTGAAAACTTTTCGCATGCTGTGCATTCAAAACTATCTAATTCAAAAATCTGCCTTTAAATGGCCGAAATATAAAAGTTTTCCTGAAACAGGTTCCTTTGAAGGGTTCTGGGTACGGCTAGATCTTTCTTTCATCCAAAACATGCCGAACGGCACCTATTTTTTCTTGTATTTTCATTACAAACCTTTCCTTAAGCTTAAAGTGGACATTTGGACACATTGGCTACTCCCAGGACCACTGGAATGTTCCTGGGCAAGCCTTTAGCAGGGGTCAATTACTTTTTGACGCCAAAACATGCCGTGCGACAGCTCTTTCTTCATCATTCTGCATAAATAAGGTTTAAGCATACTAGAAAAGACCATTGGCCACATTCGCTGCTCCCGGGACCACCAGAACGTCCCCGGGGGAACCTTTAGCAGGGGCCAATTACATTTTAACGCCAAAGCATGCCTGCGACAGCTCTGCCTTCATGGTTTTCCATAAGTAAAGTTTTGGTATATTAGAAAAGCCACATTGAAAAGAGTTGGACACAATGACCACTTCTGGGAGCTCCGCAACATCCCCGGGGAACCTGTAGCAGGAGACAGTTACATGTTTACGCCAAAACATACCGTGTACCACCTCTTTCTTGTTGGTTTTTTATCACAAAGAATTCAATGATCTGACAATGAAGGGGGTGAACCCCTACCGCCGGACATCCGTCAATACCGGAGATTTAAGATTTTCGTGGTATCAAACTGACCTTGAGTTCAAAACATAAGATCAACAGTAGTATCTATAGCTTTTGGGCTACACAATGTTTTGCTACGTATGTAAGTATATTCAGTGACTATTTTCGAACGAAAAAACTTTTTGAGATAAATGTGATGTAGATCACATCGACGTGTAGATCATGTCATCCAAGCTGTTCTTGAGTTCGGAACATAAGATAGTCAGCTGTTACAGTACGTTTTTGAAGTATGCAAAGGGACAATATGTGTTTAACAATATTCATTGAACAGTGTGGCAACATATATAATGCGACAATTTTGGGATATTCTAAGCCATCCAAACAAAACATAAGATACACTACTGTCACAATAGGTTGTGGGCTACATAAAGTTACTAATATTAAATGAATCTTTTGGAAAATTAGCAATCATTATTTTATAATTTTGTGATCCTCCAGGCAGTCCAAACTGTTTTAAAATCTACGGTAGTAATTGTAGCTTTCTATGCTATACAATGTAACGACACGTATTCATGCATATTCAGTGAATATTTTCGAACGTAAAAATACACAAGAAAATAATCTTGAGGGAGTCTAAGTCATCCAAACTGTCCTGGCGTTCAGAACTTTAGAAGATTTACAGTTGTAACAGTGATTTTTTGGCAATACAAAGTTACAATACAATACATATTCAATCAATATTCAAACATTGTAAATCCTAGAGAGTTTGAACTGTTTAGTGGAATACCTGTAACTAGAAATGAGAAAGCAATATGTGGCTAAGTCATCCAAACTATCATTGAGATCAGAACGTAGGCTTCACACTTGTAACAAAAACTTTCTGGGCTATGCAAAGTTACGATGTGTTTTGAAACATATTCACTAAATATCTTGGAAAAACAACAGACATTATGAGACTGTCTTCGGATGGTCTAGGTTATACAAACAATCCTGGAGCTCAAAACTCAAAAAAAAATCAATATGAGTTTAACAAAATTAAAATCAAGTATTGAGTGAAAATCAGGTATTAAAAAATGTCCGGCGTTTTGCGAAAGGTGTCCGGTACTAGGAGATCTCTCCCTATTTGATTTATACTCTACTAGCTGATCCCAGTGTGCGCCTTGTAACGCATGCGACTAAATGACTAAAAAATTAATAGAACTGGCGCGTTTATGGTTTTTGTTCTAAATGAATCCGGTTAAAATGTTTTTATTTGCTTGTGTGTGTTATTTGTGCTACAAAAAGGGTTCATGTTGTTAGTTTAAACCTTGGACCGGTTGTTTCTACCGGTTTTGCTTTTTATGTAGAAACATTCCAAAGACAAACGGAGCTGTATCCTGTCGATTTGTACGTAATTTTCTCTTGCATAACCTAAGATTAACTTCTTGTGCATAATGTAGCACTCAACCAATTCTTGACTAAAAAGAGGTTCAAACTTCTATCAGAATATGCTTCTTAGCCGAGAAATACACATTTTGTGTTTTAGTTTCATGGATAATTCTCTTGTTTGGTTCAAATGTCTATTTCATTGGTTTGAGAGCCCTCCTTCCACCTCTCCAGAGGGAAGGCGTCTCGAACCACCTAAGAAAAAAATCCTGCCCAAAAACCCCCACATGCCAAAGTTGGTTCTATTTTAAGAACTCCAATTCCAAGAACTCGAGCTTTGCAGGAATTTGTGTTTCATTTGTATAGAAGCCTTCCCCTTCCAGGCGGAGAATGAGCTTCGAACCATCATAAGAACATTCTCCGGCCTCAATAACCCCTACAGATAAGTTATCATAACAGTAGGTATGATTCTCATGTTTGGTTGGCATGTGTGTCTTATTTGCATAAGAGTCCACCTCTTCCAGAGAGGGGAGAAGTCTCAAACCTTCATATAAACATTTCTTAGTTCCGAAAACTCCCACATCCCAAATTTGGTTCCATTTGCTTGATTAGTTCTCGAGTTACGCAGAAATTTGTGTTTCATTGGTGTGGAAGTACCCCTTCCAGATGCGGGAGGGGTCTCGAACCATCATAAGAACCTTCCCCGACTCCAAAAATCCCTGCATAAAAATAATCATACCTGTTGGGATAATTTTCATGTTTGGCTTAAATTCGTGTTTCATTTGTAGGAGAGCCAAAGAGAAGGGGAGTCTCAAACCACCGTTTTTGCCTACTAAAACCTCCACATGCCATATTTGGTTCCATTTGTTTGATTAGTTCTTAAGTTATGCAGAAAATAGTTTTTCATTTGCATGGGAGCCCTCCTTTCTAAAGGCGGGGGGATGGCGAACTATCATAAGATGCTTTTCCGGACCCAACAACCACTGAATTCAAATTTGGCATAGTAGGAATAGTTCTTATGTTTGTTTGAAATTTGTGTTTCATTTGTATGAGAGCCCCTTTTTTGGAGGGAGCAGGGGCTTTGAACCACCATAAAAACATTTCATGTCTTAAAAAACTCGTCCATTCCAAATTTGGGTCCATTTGCTTTATTAGTTCTCAAGTTGTGCAAGGATTTGCTTTTCATTTGTATGAAATCCCCTTTTTTAGAAAGGGGAGGGGTTTCAAATCAACAAAGAACCAGTTTTTGTCTTCAAAAACCTCCACATACTAAATTTGGTTCCATTTGCTTGATTAGTTCCCGAGTTATGCAGAATATTGTGTTTTATTTATATGGAAGCCCCCCTTTTCAGAGAAGGGAGGGGTCTCTTACTATCTTAAGAACCTTACCCGGTCTCAAAAACCTCTGCATACAAAATTTCACGCCGATCGGTTCAGTAGTTTTCGAGTCTATTAGGGCCAGACAGACAGACAGACAGAAATCAATTTTTATATACACTAAGGTTTTTTTTTGCACGGTTTTTTTACAGGGTTGTTTTCGGCGATAGCTCCAGAACGGAACAACTTATCGACCTAATTCAAATCACATTTTACGTTTTGGGCCAAAAGTAATCATATGGCAGTTTTTCAAAAAAATCACAATTTTTGATGTAAATACTCAAAATTTAAAAATTGTACTTTGACCATTGTATGGAAAGGTAACACATACAAACAAAATCGGAGCAATATAAAATGTTTAAGCATGTGAATTTATCAACTCTATTTAGTATTTTTTTACACGATTCCATACTAAAAGTGGAACGTATCCCCCGTGCAAAAAAAAACCTTAGTGATAGATTATATTTGCCCTCTTTTGAGACGTTTTCTATCAGCTTATGTCTCGACTTATGAATGAACTTTGACAGTATTATATATAAGCCGTACACTGATAATGTAAGGGAGGTCATTTAGAAGGGGTGTTTGGCCGAATTGTCGCTGCTCAAGAAGCTGAACCTTTGATATCTGAGACAGCAAACCTAGTGGGTTTATCAGCGTCATCGATTTGCCGTATTATGGATGAGTATTTGAAGGACGGTAAAATGGCGGCTGTAAAAGCAACCGCGGCCTTAAATTCAACGCTGGAAGAACCCGTTTCTATTCGAACAGTTCGAAGGGAACTCCACGACCAAAACTTGTACGGCTGAGCTGCTATCGCAAAATCATTGATCTCCAAGATCAACGCGTCTAATGGATTGCACTGGTGCAATGAGTACAAATCATGGGCAGTTGATCAATGGAAGCAAGTTGTTAACTCGGATGAATCATCGTTCTCTACTACAGGGCGGGTTTATGTGTGGAGGACACCGGAAAAAGGATACAGAACTTTTTTTTTAACTCTTTATTTGTTCCAAATTAATCAATAATTACATTTCACGTTTATCTAGGTGCTCCAACTACTACCGTAATTTATCAACCTTAATTGTTAAAATATATACTAATTTTGTTTACATTGTGCTTGCCTTAGCAGTTCAGTATTTTAAACAGGTTTTAATGCCTGCGTGTCAGTATAACAATAATAATCTTAAAACTAAAAACAAACTAACATTAATTTTAACTAAGCATAAAGGGAAAAAATCATTGGAAAAGAAGATTGCAACGGTTTTTGTCTGAAATTATTAATTATTTTGTTGGACATTTGGACAAAGTCTCAACATTCGACATTTTATGTACTTCGGTAGTACTGTACCAAGAAGGCAGCTTCAAAATCATCTTCAGAACTTTGTTCTGAATCCTTTGAAGTGTTTTTTTCCTGGTAGCACAACTAGACCATATTGGAACAGCATGAAGCATGGCCGGTCTAAAAATTTGTTTAAATATTAGTAGTTTGTTCTTCAGACAAAGTTTTGATTTTCTGTTTATAAGAGGATATAAAAATTTTATATATTTATTACATTTGGCTTGAATGCCCTCAATGTGATCTTTGAAGTTTAATTTTTGATCAAGTACCAGACCAAGGTATTTCACTTGACTTGACCAAGAAATTGGAACACTGTTCATAGTAACTATGTGACTACTACTAGGTTTCAAAAAAGAAGCTCTAGATTTATGTGGGAATATTATAAGTTGAGTTTTGGAAGCGTTGGGAGAAATCTTCCATTTCTGTACATAAGAAGAGAAAATGTCTAAACTTTTGTGCAGTCTCCTGCAAATGACACGAAGGCTTCTTTATTTAGCGGAAATGCCTGTGTCATCGGCAAACAAGGATTTCTGACAACCCTGAGGCAAATCAGGGAGGTCGGAAGTAAAAATGTTACATAATATCGGTCCAAGAATACTACCCTGAGGAACTCCAGCTCTAACAGGTATTCGATCAGATTTAGAATTTTGATAATTTACCTGCAGAGTTCTGTCAGTTAAATAATTTTGAATTAATTTCATAATATAGAGCGGAAAATTAAAGTTTTTCAATTTAGCAATCAAACCATCATGCCAAACACTGTCGAATGCTTTTTCTATGTCTAGGAGAGCAACTCCAGTTGAGCAGCCTTCAGATTTGTTTGTGCGTTTTAAGTTAGTAACTCTTAAGAGCTGATGAGTAGTTGAATGGCCATGGAAAAATCCAAATGGCTCATCTGCAAAAATCGAGTTTGAGTTGATGTGAAGCATCATTCTATTCAAAATTATCTTTTCAAAAAGTTTACTTATTGAAGGAAGTAAACTTATTGGTCTGTAGCTAGAAGCTTCGGCTGGATCTTTCTCGGGCTGCAAAATTGGAACAACTTTGGCATTTTTCCATTTGTCAGGAAAATATGCCAAATGAGAACATTTATTAAATAATTTTACCATGAAAGACAAGGTACTCACTGGGAGTTTTTTGATGAGTATATAGAAAATTTCATCATCATCTGGAGCTTTCATATTTTTAAACTTTTTAGTTATAGATTTTACTTCATAAAAATCAGTGCCCCAGGATTCATCAAAAACATTTTCCCGGGAGGAAATATTCAGATAATCACGAGCAACCTGATTCTCAATAGGACTAGTAAGACCCAAATTAAAATTATGGGAACTATCAAACTGCTTAGCAAGTTTTTGAGCTTTTTCCACATTTGTTAACAATATTTTATCACCTTCTTTGAGCGCTGGAATAGGCTTTTGAGGTTTTTTCAAAATTTTGGAGAGTTTCCAAAAAGGTTTGGAACTTGGGTCTAATTTTGACACATTATCTTCAAATTGTTTGTTCCTCAGGGCAGAGAGGCGTTTTTTAATTTGTTTTTGCAAAACTCGCCAGATAATTTTCATGGCGGGATCGCGTGTTTTTTTATATTGTCGTCTACGGATATTTTTCAGACGGATCAAAATCTGAAGATCGTCGTCAATTATAATTGAATTGAACTTTACCTCGCATTTTGGAACTGAGACAGGACAATGATACAGAACTGATTGTCTGCGTCCAACTGTGAAGCACGGAGGTGGGTCTGTTATGGTATGGGGTACTCAGTTGGGCCAATCATTGTCATGAAAGGAAGGAGCACTGCTTATAATTTTGAAGACGTTTTGGGCCATCAGGTGTGTTCATGCTATAATGTTGTAATTTTTGTGAAAATAACTTTGAACATGAATCTTATTAGGTTTTGCCCATGATGAAAACTGTGTTTCTGAACGGTGAAGGATTTTTCAGGACTACAATGCGCTCATTCAATTAGTCTTAGTATGAGGAACACAATGAAGACTTTAAGCATCTGCCATAGCCAGCACAATCTCAGGATTTGAAAATCATTGAGACACTTTGCAGTGTTTTTCCTCCTTCATCGTCGCTGAAAGCGCTCGAGAATCTTTTAATCCAAGATTGGTACCGAATTCCAATTGAATCCATTCATAAGCTGTATGAGTCAATTCCAAGGCGTATCCAAGCTGTCATCCAAGCAAATGGCGGTCCAACGCCGTATTAGTATGCATTCCTATTAAACAGTAGAGAAATATAGGAAACTTTCATGTGATAAAGATCATATTTTTCTAACGACTATTCGTGAATACGAAAAAAAAACACATCGTGTTTTTATATGAAAACACAGTTGTTTCAGCAAAATGTTCATCTGAGGCGTATCGGCGGTATTGAGGGTTGCTGTGTTAAACAGGTTTCTCCGGGGACGTTCTGGAGTTAAAATGTAACGTGTCTACTACAGGTTCCCCCGGGGACGTTCTGGTGATCCCAGGAGTAGCCAATGTGCCCAATGGTATTTTTATATATATCTTAACATTCTTTATGAAAAATCATGAAGATAGAGCTGTCGCACGGCATGTTTTGGCGTTAAAATGTAATAGGTCTAATACAGGTTCCCTTGGGGGCGTTCTGATGATCCCGAGAGCGGTCAATGTAGCCAATGGTCTTTTTCTAGTATATTTAAACCTTATTTATGAAAAATCATGAAGATAGAGTTGCCACACGGCATGTTTTGGTATAAAATTGTAATTGGTCTACTACAGATTCCCCCGGGGTCCATGCGGTGGTCCCGGGAGCGGCCAATGTTTATACCAAAACGTTATTTATGAAAAATCGTGAAGATAAAGCTGTCACACAGAATTTTTTGGCGTCAAAATGAAATTGGCCCCTGCTACAGGTTCTCCCACGAACATTCCGGTGGCCCCGGGAATGGCCAATGTGTCCAAATATCCACTTTAAGCTTAAGGAAAGCTTTGTGATGAAAAAAGAAGAAGAAAGAAGTATCATTCGGCATGTTTTGGATGAAATAATGATCTGGCCGCATCCAGAACCCTTCAGAGGAACCTGTTTCCCGTCGAATGCTTCAAAGATAATTAAAATCGGTCTATATTTTGTAAAGTTAAAGCACTCCGAAATTGACCATATATTTTCCTATCCTACCCGAGCAGGACCAAATAACTTGATAACTGGCATTGGTATTTAGGAGTTTAGATTAAAAGGTAAAAAACCTGAGGATAATACCATAAAATTGTTTCTTTAATGTTACGCGAATACTAAATTGAGGTAAGACAATACCAAAATTGTACTTCTAAGGTATTTCCATGTATGCAAAATAACTATATCTGTTATTTGAAAGATATTTTGCTTGCGATTTTAGGTGTTTCGCTTAGGTATTTTAACTCTTAATCTGAGCTATTTAATACCAAGGCCTGTTATCAAAATCAAAATTAGGTATTCGTATGTTGTTAGTCAACATCTTGATAACTGGCCTTGGTATTAAAGAGCTCAGATTAAGAGTTAAAATACCTAAGCAAAATACCTAAAAATTGCAAGCAAAACATATTTTGAATAACAAAAATAGTTATTTTGTATACCTGGGAATACCTTAGAAGTACAATTTTTCCGAGCAGGAGGCAACAACATATGAATACCTAATTTTGATCTTGATAACTGGCTTTGGTATTAAACAGCTCAGATTAAGATGTGAAATACGTAAGCAAAATACCTAAGAATTGCAAGCAAAATATCTCTCGAATAGCAAAACTTGTTATTTTGGATACCTGGGAATACCTGAGAGATACTATTTTGGTATTGTGTTACCTAAATTTGGTATTTGCATAACCTTGTGCGAACAATTATATGGTATTATCCTCAGGTATTTTATCTCTTAATCTGAGCTCCTTAATACCAAGGCCAGCTATCAAGTTATTCGTTCCTGCTCGGATAGTTATTTTGCCAAACCCTTGTATTTCGGCTGCACCAACCACTCACAATACATATTCCTGGCGTGGAATTCGGCCACCGTATTCTGTTTATCAGTTTGGTTACGGGAATTCTTTATCATGAAGACATGAAATACGGCCCGCTTCATTGTCTGCTGGACAAACCAGAATTGACTTTCTTGGCAACGTCCCGAATCAAATGGTTCGAATTGCACTTGAAGTAATCCTTCACCTTCCTTGCGTTCACGGGACCGGTCGTCTTAGCTTTCATTTTGCTGCCCATATTTTTTTTGTCGAAGCACTTTTTGCTTGGAAGCCACCTCAATACTCACTTGACAGGTTGGGATAAACTTTGAACATATTAACATTACACTTTAAACTAGTTTTACCCAAAATTTCATCAATGTTTGCACATGCAATCAAAGATTATATACAAAAGAAAGTATTTGATTTTTTTCGAGCACAACCTTTAGTTCCTCATGGTTGACAGATCGTTTTACATTTGCAACCACTGAAATGACAAATAACCGGTTGCTCCGATGTTGACGTTTCGGTTTTTTCTTAAATCCAAGACTCCATTAACAATCAATATGCAACTAGCAATTTGAAATTGGTTCACTATTGTAGAACTCCTTGGCCCGAAGTACACCTTGAAGCCAGCACCTTGCTATACATATTGGCGCCTTTGTTTTGATTTGCTGTGTTATTTTGACAGAATATTTGAGAGTGTGTTCGTGTGAGTTCATTATTAGGGGTGCATTATTAAGTTTGGGACCGAGCTTGCTACCGATGTGCTAGTACTGACTGAACCAAGAAAAAAATCGTATTGGTTCGGGACCTTCTGGTATTAGAGTAAGTCTATGGCTCCATAGTCTCCACTCATCGATGAAGAAATTGCTCAGCAAAATGTCAACCATACAATCTTAATACATTTAATTCATCCATGCCTAAACCCTCGAATCAACAAATCGTTTAGGCTGGGATGAAACTATTCCATAAATTTTCAGCACGGCTCAACGTCTCTCAGCAAGTTTTTGCAATCCCACAAATCAGATTCGAAAATCCCTCGTTCTCAGCGGCAGCCCTGCCATTACGGACACTCACATTGGCCACCGACCGGAACGAGCGCTGCTTTCGGCATTCACCGGAATCGTTTGCTTTTTTATCACCATTCAAAACGTGCCCAAATTGCTAAAAAGTTCAGTGGCTGTGGTCATAGCTCACGGCTTTACGATTGGCAAAATGTTCTGCACATTCGCGTCCTTCCCAGACTGGTCGTCGGCTGAAATGGAAACTTTGCGTTCCCTTGAGAGCCTCGAGGCCCCGAAGGCGAACTTTTAATTGCGCGAAATTTAGTGCGAAAACCGAATAAAATTTCCCACTCACGTGCGGAGCAACTGTATTCAATAAAAGTAAAATAAACAATCTGTTCGAAATAAATGACAATACGTTACCAGAATTTTCTCGCCGCCGATGGAGGAAATGTCGATCCGCTGAACCATATTTTAGCAACCGAGTGCCGGTTGTGGTGATTTTATCACAGCCACCGTCGCCGTTCGTGTCCCAAGGGTGGGATACCGGGTGTCCTTTCTCGGAGGGCGGCAACAACTTGCCTTCACACTGTTATCGTTTCGCTGTCGAAGGATTTTCTTCACTCACTTTGATTAAAGATTTGTCACTCGCTGGCGCTGCGTTGGTTGTGTGTGACAGAAAAGGTTAGCTTCCACCCACTACTCGGAGTCCCTGAATCACTTTTTCCGAGACGCTCCCGAGAAAGAACCGGTGATTTGGTCTCGTTCGGCTTTCTGAACTTTTCTCATCGTTCACTCAAATTGTCCATCTCTTGCCGTCAGTTTGACCGATACCAGATGAAAGGCAAGATTGGCGAAGGTCGTAATTTGAAATCAACGATGATTATTAGGTAGCTCTGGGTTTTGGATGGCCGTACACTGAGCTTGATTACGGTGTTAAATGTCAGCTTTAATGCGCAAGGGGTCAGCTTTCGTTCAAAATCAAAATTAAGTTCATGGAAATGTGTCGTTTTGGCTTAGCTGTTGATGTGGAAAGTAAAATTCCGTTTGAACTCTGGAGAGTGATGACGCCTCCTTGCACGTTGAATAAAATGCTCAACTTTTGCTTCAAAGGTTTCCTATTCGGGAAGATTTTTTCCACTGGCACACATTTTTATAACATTGAAACGACTGCCACACAAAAGAGACCAGACATCTTGACGATAGCTCACATCATGCTACTATTGGTCAAAGATTACAGAAGGTTTCTTGATTGCCTTCAAAGAGAATAATTAGCACTCTGTTTTTTTTTTTGTCTGTTCACCCAAAGCTTAATTTCCCTATGAGGGTAAAAGTATCATTTGAATACGGAAAATTGTTGTCTGCCCCAGTACTAGGAAAAAAGACTCATTATTGCCGGCCACATCATTAGTGTAGGTGTTTGTGTGGTGGAGAGAGGGGGGAACGTGCCTAATAGTCCACCATTGGAAGGAAGCAAATCACATTTTCTCATCAACCCGACGGACAGCAGGAAATTGCCAACGAAGAGATTTTCAGCAAAGATTATATTCGTTTTGGATAATTGGCTGGATGTCCTTTGAGCATGCCTGAAATAGCATATTTGGTAGAGACACGTTATCATCAAATTGCTGGTTCTAGTTCAGTTGGGAGGTATCTTCCTGGTGCGAGATTATAGTCGGCATCGGCGTTTAACGTTGAGTTGAGAACCGGTGTAACACCCACACAGAAGCATGAAAGCAGCAAGAAAAAGAAGTCCTCAAGTGCTGTAATCTTCTCGGAATACTGCCTAAGTGATTCCCAAATTGTCTCCTAAAGTTTACCTGTTTGAAGCCTACACATTTATATGTAAACATTTACGTCATCGTAGACAGGAGTAATTATGTTCCCCTTATTAATATAACTAAGGTTCTTGAACTAGCCTAAGGTCTGAAGATAAATTGTTACAGTTTTGGAGTTTTCGTGGAAGTTGCTGTACGATAAATGGGATTTGTGGATTTATTTTATAACACTGAAAACAAACATTCAATCCATTCATTTTAAATAATTGTATGAATCTATTACGGACAGCAACTGAAATAGTGAGAATATAGCTATTCTCACTCATTTTCGATAGTTGTTCTTCATGGAGAGATCTGTGAGTATACTGTCATAAAAGCCAATTTGCTCCGGATTAACCGATAGACTGTGCTGATAATTATAAATACACTAATGGTTAACCGTCAATTCAAAATGCGTGCAGTATTCAACAAACTTTTTTGCTCCTGTTGTTTACATCTGAATTAAACTGATGTTGTCATTTTTTTCCATTTTTCGAACTGAAAATTGAGAATGCTTTGGTCTTTTTCCCGAGCTGAAGAAAGAAAACGAGATTCTGCACAAAAACGGTGCACCGTCAGTGGTGCTTCGATCAGAAAACTGGCAAAGAAGAAACGCGGAACGTCGGAGCAGTTCAAACCGCATTACGGAAGTATCAACTGCTCTTTCGTAGATTCCCGAGACGGGGTTGAAAACCCGGTCCTGCTGACCCTACATTCGACAGAAAGTGCAGGGACTATTTCAAGCGTCATCCTTCGGCATCAGTCCGAGATGGAGCGAAAAAGCCAAGTATTTCAGCGACTAATGTTATGCGAGCCAATTAGAGAATGGGCTTGCAGACTCGTTGAAAGCAGAAGCAGCCAAAAAAGAAGCACCAAATAGGCTGGAATTGGAGTACCTGAGGACTCGCAAGCAGTGCTGAGCTCCATCACGGTATCTGACAGCCAGGGATGCCAGATATTTTTTTCAAATGTCTGTGATAAAAAATTTAAATGTCTGGGAATGTTTATAAAAGTCTGTAATTTTTTTTTTTTTTTAATTAGACTTCTTTCAACGAAAAGACGTTATAAGAGAGCGAGTTATGCCATTATCGCCATTTGTGTGATTATGTAAACATGTTGTTACACTTTTGTTTCATATGTTTAAAGTGACACTGAAGCTTGAAGCATTCGCATAGATGACACGATTTTCTTTAGTTTTTTTTTTCCTTATAACGCTCTTTCCAGTTTTGTATTTTAAAATCAAAATTTAGTTTTCATTTGTAAATTCAACAGACTTTTTTTTGATTGAACAATAACCATTGATGGTGTGTACCATATTTTAATATGGTGTTATCATCACTCATGATCATCAATATCATTACGATTATATCTATGATTTTTGTATAGCCTGCTTCTTCGGTTAGGCAGAAATTATCTCTTAAATTACAGGGAAACTCTCTCCTGATCTTCTGCAAGGCTCTGTGCTTTATTCTGAGAAGTTTCCTCCTGAATTTTAGGCAAAATTCCTCATGAACTTTTTGGTAGTCACTCCTTATTTTCTTCGAAATTCACATTTAAGAACCCAACCTTACCTTCCAGAAATATTTGGTGTTTTTATTTTCCTGAACATAGTTACTTCCTAAACTTCTGATAAGCCCTATCCTGAACTACGAGGAAAGTTTCTGCAAAACTTTGAGAAAGTACTCTCCAGAATTTCTAGGAAAATCTTTTTAAGTTGTTAGAAGTTTCTTCCTGAACTTCTGAGAAGTTCTTTTCTGAACTACCGAAATAATCTCTTCTGAACTTCAGGGGAGTATTGTCTTGAACTTAGGAGAAGTTTTTTCATGAATTTCTGAGAAATTTCTGCTTGAACAACTAGAAAGATCCTCCTGTACTTCTGGAAAGTTTCTTCCTGATTTTATCAAAAGAATCTACCATAACTTCATGAACTTCGAGAAGTTCTCATTCTGAAATTCTGGAATGTTTGATTCGAAACTTGAGGGAAGCTCTCTAGCACTTCTGGGTAGTTCCAACTAAACTTTTGGTCTCTTCGCAACTTCTGAGAAGTTCTCTTGTGAACTTCTGAGGAGTTCTTTACTGATTTTTTAATTCCTTCTTGACCCTACAGATACTGCCCTCTTTGGTAGGTTTCTTCCTGAAATTCGGGGAAGTTTTTCCCTTAGCTTATTCTTTCCAAACTTCTGATTGGTCCCATCCGGAACTGCGAGGAAAATTTTACTCCAACATTTTAAGGAAAATTCCCTTAAATTTGTTCTTGAAGTTTCTTTCTGGACTTCTGAGAAGTTCTCTTCTGAACTTTTGGAAAGTTTTCTCCAGAACTTTGGGGAAGTTTGTTCCGGAACTGTTGTGAAATTCGTGCTCAAATTAGAAGGAAGTACCCCCAATGCTCCTAGAAAGTTTCATTCTTTTCTCTCTAAAGAATTTTGAGAAATCCTTATTCTGTAATGCAGAATGTTCTCCTCTGAGCTTTGAAAAAGCTGCCAAGCACTTCTAAGAAGTTCCAACTAACATTTCGAGAAGTTTCTTTCGGAACTTTTGGGATGTTATTTCCTGAACTTGAGAGAAGTTCTTTCCTCAACTTCTATAACGCATCGTCCTGAGGTTTTTTTTCCAGATTTTTTGAGAAATTATAGGTAGTGCCCTTCCTGTTTAACTACCGTCTAAAATTTGGGGAAGTTTTTTGTCCTGAACTTCTAGGAAGTTCAATCTTAAAGTTCTGGGAAGAACTCTTAAACCTCTGAAAAATTCCAAACTTCAGAGAAGTCCTCTCCCCTACACTTTTTCCTGAAGCTCTGATAACCCCTCTCCTGATTCTTGGGGAAGTTCTGTCTTGAAATTCTTGAAAGTTTGATCTTCGGTAATGAATTTTTAAACATTTTTCTTGCATGACCTGCTTGCTCCCAATACTTCTGAGAAGTTTCTACCTGGCCATCGGAGACATTTTTTTTTCAAGGTAGTCTCTAAGTGTCTAAAATATGATTTGTATTGTTGTGAACCTTGATTTTCGTTGTGACTTAATAGCAAAGGACGAATATCACCAACGATTTGACAGTAATTTTTCGCATGGGTTTGAACACGCGTGGGATTGAACACTACCATAACACTACACTACCTCCGGGCCCATTGTGTCTCCAAGTGGCCCACCGCTTTC
>JASCZW010008746.1:0-47804 GCA_034211315.2 Aedes japonicus | reverse complement strand
TGGGGATTTTTCAAGTGGGAGGAGAATGTACGTAGCGGTGGAGATATGGGGATTGGTTCTTTCTCTGGATCCAAATAGTAAAAAAACTCTCTCTAACGGAGGAAATATCACATAAAAATTGAATGCTGAATTTGAGGTTTAGAATGGTAAACAAATCTCAAACTTGACATGCTCATGTATTTTTCCATACTGATGAACATTCATTATAGCAAGAATAACGCTAATGCCCTCCCAAGTAACAATTTTAGTTTTATTCCAACCGTATAGCACTCCTCCCGGTTTTGTTGATAAAACTTCATTCAAAACTGTTTTGTCCACCAACACCTCCTCTTCTTTAAAGCCGAAATTTGCACAAAGTGGTCCACTCTGCAGACGGTTCAATAAAACCTTTATAAGACCGAAAAGATATTGAAGAAGTTCTTGTGAAAGACGTTTTGGCCATTTGAGAACCTTCATAAAACCTATTGGTTGCCATCAAAACCAGCATAGGGCCAAATGGCCACAGCTGTCAAACTTGGTATATCGTGCTTGGTTTTTGTTGTTCTGCTTTGTTCGATTCTCTGCTTTTCTGATTCATTTAACAGTAAATAATATCTTAGAAAAAAGTTCAAGTGTTGCGGGAAATTTTGATTGCCTAAAATAAATGCGCCTTGGAGATTATGCAAGTTTACATCAACAAAAACAAAATTAAAACATATATATTCGATAAATTAATCATGATTTTTCTGAAAATTTATGGAATTCAATAAGGTTATGTGAGCGAACGCAATTTTGGTCACTGATCTTCAGTTCATTTGCATTACATTTAAAATTTGGTGTATTTATTTGTCCACATTTCAATTACTTCATATATTTCAATATGGCGATTGAAAGAAATCATCGTTTTGCCAAAAAGCTAATTTAGCTTCACAATGGCTACTATAAAACTATTTGGTCATTTGGTGACTTTCCTCAATGCCAATTTGCTGTGTATTGCATTTACTTGAGGCATATGGTTAGTTCAATGTGACTAATGGTTTTAGAAAACTTTTTCAACTTACCATAACCATAAAATTTGAATGAGTCCCAAAACGCCATATCAAAACGAGTATTTGCACACACTTAGTTTTTTCTGCCGAGAATCCGGCAGCCGATCATTTCGGAATTTCAATTTACTGAAATTCAGAAAATCGTCTACCGAGATTCGGCTAACAAATTAGGGAACGTCCATTAATTACGTCACGCAAAAATTGACTTTTTGTAACCCCCCCTCCCCCCCTTGTCACGTTTTTTGTATGGACCTTCAAATTTTTTTGTATGGATCGTCACGTTTTCCCAAACCCCCCCTCCCCTCTTACTGCGTGACATAATTAATGGACCTTCCCTTATAATTTTACCGATAGTCAGCTAATAAACAAACATTAAACAGAGATGTCAGCAAAAGTAACTGCCGAGTTGATCGGCTGTTGGACATTTTGCCGAGGTAAATTGAGTGTGTACTAGTTCCTAAAGTCAAAATAAAACCTTTGATGAGAGAAGAAAAAACTTTGGACAACAAGGTTTTAGGATCGTGGTAAAGCTGGGTAGGTTTTCATAAACCTGACTAAAAATTTGAAACCTATTGGCACCTCTTATTGCCAGAATAAAACCACATTGATATCTAGTGGCTTTCATTAAACTTTAATAAAACTTAATAAGGTTTTGGCAATGTTACTTGGGCTCTTCACCCATGTGTTTCGTTCTTCAAAAAAGAAACGATTTTCAAAATCCGTAAATCACTAACTCGAGTCATTTTAACGAGCATAATTTAACTCCAACTTTGTACATGAAGTGTGTGTGAGTGATTACATCATTTCTGGAGAAATTCCGGATTTGGGCGTATCTACATTTGTATACAAACATTTTATGAACCAATTTTTCGGAAATGCATGTTAGATGCCATCAACAAAGTACACGATAGCATAGGAAAAACATTCCTCCAGCTGATAGTTTTATTTCAGTTTTCAAAATTAAACTCTTGTTTGATACAACTGAGTAATTGGAACTAAAGCAATCCCAATCCTGATCCGTAGGGGATTTGATTTGCTACTAACGTGCATGGTATGCGTGCATGTTTTTTTCTTATTAATACAGACACCGTTGCTATGGAAATACTCCACCCAGGGTTGCCATCTTTAATTTTTGCCAAAAAAAAAATCTTTCTTATCTGTGTTTAACTGCAAAAACCTTTGATTACAATCTTTACATTCAAAATTTCGTACTCCACAATGAAAAGGAAAACAGATCAGCATGCGAAGAGTTAGCCGGGAGGCAAATCGATCATTGCACATAAGCCCTTCTGACAGGCCAGTATCGACATGATAATGAAAAATGTGTTGTTTGTTTGAATTTCTAAAATTTCCAACATAGGTGACCAAAATCGAGTTTGAGTTTAGAATTTAGTTGTGAGGTTAACATTAGCTGATAAACCCTTACTTTTCTCCTTTGGAATCCATGATGTCCATGTTCAGGTGGTTCCGGATTTTGGACTCATTCAGATTTTATTGCGAAAAAACTCGCCCCACTTCTTCAACAAAAAAATGTGGAATTAGTGAAAAGTTCGCAATGAACTTTCTGTAAGCCAGCTTCCCATCTGCTCGTTTGAAATACAGACGTTTTCTTCAACAAGTTTCAAAGTTTTCTGATTCGTCCACCTCGTTTTTCTTGCAGATGGTTACCGTTCTCACCTCACGAACATAAATTTTCATGGCCTGTTCCTCACCGCTTTCAAACAATTTCGGATATTGTTCAATAACTGAGTTGAGCTCCTTCAAAGGCTGCAGCTTCTTGGGGTCAACGCTTGATCCAGTAGTCAGAACTTGATCGTTCCAGATCAGTAGCCCTTGAGTTGCCACAAAGCCCCAGCAGATCAAGTAAAAAGCCTCCTTTGTGGTATCATCGAAAGTTTCGGATCCAAGCTACCCCGATATATAAATTTTCGACTTCTTACGAAGATGTTTATTATATTTATGAAATCTGAAACCCCTAAATTCGTCAGATTTATAAAAACTTAAATAATATATGAAACAATTCACTTTCGGAACAACGCAAGTAAGACAAATGATCGTCGACTGTAAAACTTCAACTTTAACTAAACGTTGACAATTCTAGGGTTTTTTTCATTAGCGCGAATCTACAATCGAGAGGATTTCTCTCGAAGCCAGCTCTCTTTCCATTCATAAAACCAATCACCAAAAAAAAACCCCAGAATTGTTATTTTTTGTGCAAATTGCACATACACAGAGACAAATTTGATAGTAAATTTTACCATTATTGGGGGTAAGGGTTTGATTTCTTCGCTCTGAATCCAACTATTTATTGTTGACGGTTAGTGAGATGGGATTCGAGACATTTGAGAGTTGAGGTAGGTCAATGCGATCAAATGCCTTGCTGATGTCTATTTTAGGAGCTTCTGCATAGCATTGTTCACTGTTATCAGTGACTAGTTAACAATTTCCAGTTAATTGTAGCTAGTTGATCGTCCTCTGAAGAATCCATGTTGCTTGTAAGTCAGTCTATTTTTTAATTGAGTAAACAATTTTTCAAAAGTTTAGGGATGCAAGAAATGATGGCAATTCCTCGATAGTTACATACGTCAGATTTTGTTTACCTCAATAAGGCACTAGGTAAATTTTTTTTTTCCATAATATGGGAAAGATCCCAGATTCCAATAACATATGAAAAAGCTATAAAATAAACCCAAAATCACAGTTTTCATAAATACGGGTGTTATTCCACCAGGGCCAAGACCTTTTAAAACGTCTAGTTTATTCAGAAATGAAAATATTCAGATCAGTTTGTTTGGCATAGAATATCCCAAGATTATCTCATAATACCTGTTGGTCTCACTGGTCATTCATTGAATATAATTGAATTGACATTGTAACTTTGTATTTTGTACAAAGCTACTGTTACAACAGTTGGACACTCTTGAACAGTTTGGACGACATAAGATATCCCAAAATTATCTCATAATGTCCGTTGGTTTCTCAGGACATTCTTAAAATGTCATGAGAGTAACTATAATAACATTGTATAGCGGATAAAGTTACTGTTACAACAGTAGGTCGTATGTTCTGAACTCCAGGACAGGTTGGTATTGAATATCCCATGAATATGTCATAATGTTAGTTGGTCTTCCAGGACATTCATTGAATATCTTTGAATGCATTTCGTAGCTTCGAATGGCAGATAAAGCTACTGTTACTACAGTACAACAAGTTCTGAGCTCCAGGACAGTTTGAACGACCTAGCACATCCCAAACAAGTATTTCATACTTTCCTACAATCAGAATACACCAAATCAGTAATACGATAACGCTCGGAAAAATGTAGGCCTGAAAGCGTAAACGTTAAATGCAATAAATAATCTTAATGAAGACATTTTGATTATGTCCTACCAATTTCGAGGTACAGCTGAATGTCTACAGCATCAGGATAACTGAATCAATTTTAAATATTTTAAATTCATGGGCGAAGAAGTTTAAAAAAAATCATCATTGAACAATGGGTCCAATCGATTCCTGGTCTGGTTGCAGGAATTTTTCATTAAGGAAAATTTCTCGACTCCCTTGCGTAGGGTATCATTGTACTTGCCACACAATCACACTTATGCAAAAGTGGTTAGTGGCATCAAAAGCTCTCAATTACTAACTGTGGATGTGCATTTAGAAAACTAAGTTGAGAGCAAGCAATAAGCTTGAAATGGTAAAGAGAAGAAGTTGTCTAAACTATGTGGTTTTGTGAGTTATTTCCAATTTAAAAATATGTTTTCAAAATGTCATCAAAACTTAGTGATCAGGGAGTCATACTACTTTTTTCCGAATCACATACGTTGATGAAGCAAATTCATATCCAGCATTTATAACACAGAGAAAACAACTCTTGCAGCTCCAAATGAACAAAAACTAAACGATCTGAAAATCAAGAAAGCATCAGTATTGCAGTGGTTCCAAACGGAACTTGCAGCCGAATCTCGTGATATCACAACGTTTATCACAAGCCGCGGTCTTTTCCGATTCAAGCAGCTTCCGTTTGGACTGGCATCGGTTCCAGAAATTTTTCAAAAGGTAATGGACGAGATTTTATCAGGTTGCGAAGGAAGGGTTTGCTATCTGGACGATATATTTGTAGAGAGACAGGATAAGGAAGAACATGAAAATCGTCTGAAGATAGTATTCGATCGTCTAAGCAAGCGTGGTGTTATTCTGAATCTCGATAAATGCATAAACGGAGTATCTGAGCTACAATTCTTGGGTCACATAATCAGTTCTAAGGGGATGCGTCCATCTCCATCTTCTGTCTTTCCGTTACCGTGAAAATGTAGCCGAAGTCAAGAGCTTTCTAGGTTTGGCAAATGACATGAATAAGTTTATACCAAACCTAGCTGCCGTTGACGAACCACCTAGGAGACTTTCGCATCAAACGGGAAAATTTGTATGGACGCAGGATCAACAGCAGGCATTCAATGTCATCAAACAGGCTCTGGCAAAAGAGAACTGCTTGGAGTAAGCCCCATTGCATTGGGAGCTGCCCTTATCCAGACAAACAAACAAGATGAAAACCGTGTTATCTGCTTCGCTTCAAAGTCGTAATACGAGACGGAAAGGAGATATTGCAGATTGAAAATGAGGCGTTGGCTTTAGTCTGGAGTGTAGCAAAATTTCAAATGTTTCAATTTCAAAAACCTTAACGGGAAAACATTACCGGACTGTAATGAACTGACGAACATTTTCAACCCTCTTTTAAAAACGTGCGAGCGTGTGGAAAGATGGGTCTCACGACTCCAAGGATTTCAGTACAATGTTAAACACATATCAGGAGAGAAGAACATAGTAGATGCGCTTTCTAGGTTATCTAAGCTGAGACCAGTATCTTTCGATGTAGCTGAATAATTGTTCGTGAAGCACTACAACTGCAGCTATCCGCTGAGAAGGAATAGACCGTGTTTCTGAACAGGAGCAAGTTATACCAGTGATTATTGAAGCCCTACGCAATGGACGTTTTTTTTGAACTACCAACGGAATACCGCATTATAGGAAGAGAGCTGTGTCGCGTTGGGATTGTGCTGTTGAGAGAAGATCGAATAATTGTACCTAGGAAGCTGAGAAAGTAAGTGCTAAAGGCACCCGGATGGTGAGAAGCCATCTTAGATCATCGGTTTGGTGGCCCAAGTTAGACTCCGACGTCGACTCGTGCGTAAAGAGCGTGTGAGGCGCTTGCTTGTGTTCTGCTCAGACAGCCTCCGGAACCCATATGACCCGCCGAAGCTTACCTGCTGGAGCCGCGGGAAGACGTAGCGATTGATTTTTGAGACCGAAGCCGGAGGGAGTAGTGCATCTTTCCTGGTTATAGTAGATTACCAGCATTAGGTACTATGAAGTGTGTGGAAGGACTACGATCACGGCTGAGGATACTATCGCGGATACTACTACGGTTTCAGTCGCCACGGAATAGCTGTCACGCTAACCACTGACAATGCAGAACGCGCTGCGTTTTTCATGTAAATATAGTAATGTCCTTTTATTTGTTAATATATTAAGTTTTTTATTCTTGTAAATAATTGGATTTAATTTATAACTCGCAGTTTACGATTGATTGGGATAAATTGTCGAAATATTTCATCAAATGTATATGAGATCGAGATCCTCACTGAATCGAGGTTATAGCCGTACCATAATTATCGTGTTTAAGCCGCAACATCGCCATTAAGGCTCAATGTTGTATGAGGTTGTGCATCCGTCTCATTCTTCTGGAGTTGCCATGAAGTCATCGCCATCCGATAGCTCTAAGATAATGGCTTTTGAGAATTTAAAAGATCACCTTTTTGAATAGGAAATGATCATTAGGAACCTTCTACCCTGTTCAGTGACTCTGACTCAACCATATCGCTTTCGAATCGGCTGGTGAAAGGAGGTGCGCGAAAAACAGTCCATTACTTGTTGAGCTAAATCTAGCTTCTTCGTTTATTTCCGTTAAAGGTATCAAAAAGTGGTGTGTGGAGTTTTATTCAAATCAGTGGTTTTCTAAAAACGTTCTTTTCTCTTTGCGCGGTTGACTTAAGTCGGAATCAGTTTTCGCGTCACTTAATCAAATTTATTCGATTTTAGAAAAAGTACATAAAGGTAATTAAATGGATTTAGTTTGGGTTTCAAATTTTAAACTAATGTGAACTGAGTGTTGGACTTCCAGCGCTTGGCGCTTTTTGTACGGGCTGCGTTCTACGGTGTCGTCCGGCGATTGTGAACGCCGCATTGAGGAGAAGTGCTATCCGTCCAACGGATCATCGGACCTGTGCGCTGCGCAAAGGCCGCCTTTCAAGGCGTGCAAAACGGGGTGAGTGAAGTCGCCAGGTTTCCAAGCGATTTTTCCCGACGGTCGCCAATTATCCGTCGAAGTAGGTCCTTCTCAGCTTTTGTGGACCATTTTTCCGAGAGCCCGGATCCTGCGAGTGCGTCGCCAAAGCGCATACCGCGGTCCGGATTCAATCCAACGGAGACCGGGGTTCATTCATCGCAGCGAGCGGTCATAGCGGAAACATAGTACGCGAAGCCGTGCGAAGGTACGTTGGCCCCTATCCTTGCGGAACGAATCACCCGGGACAGCACGACCATCCGTCGTCGCTTGGCTCCGAGACCAAACCGGAAGTCTTCCGTCAGCCGCCACTCCACTCCCGCAACTATCTCGGCCATACTGCGCACGAGTCACTTGCTGCCCCGCCATCCTGCAGCACGTTGTCGCCATCACTGCACATCAGCGCTGGTCTGGTAGCGCCCTCAAGCGCGTCTTCGAGCTGTCGAGCCGTCATCAACCGCCATCTTCAGGTCGTCGAGCCCTCATCCAACGCCATCATCAGTCAAGTAATCAAAAATCCTGCGCAGGTATGTGAGCATGTTTTTCGTGGCCATGATTTTGCTCTTTCCGTACATTATTAAGGAAGCTAACACGAACGAATGCTAAAATAATATAAACTAATTAGAAGAGTTGAAAACCCTTGTACCGTTTTAAAAACTGCTCCTTAAATAAACCTCACATACTACGTCACATTCGCTTTCTCCTCGTTTCGCCGCTTCTTGGGTAAGCATACGCTTCTCACTGCTTTATCTCGGCTCTCTTTTCCTCCCATGGCAGAGTTAGAGATTCCCTCAGAGAACGGGTCATCCGTTGTCTGTTAGTTTAGAAATTTGGCGTTTCTTATACTGTTTTTGCTGTAAGCCACCAACGACCGTTCAAGGGGTCCTCTGGGAAAAGGTCTCATAAATCGGGCAAATTTTTAGCACGACCAGTGGTCTCTCGTAACCGAGAGTGGCGCTTAAGCCACTGAGTTTTAACCGGAAAACCCTCGCAATTGATAGGACGGTTACAAATGCACCCCAATTGAGTGAAGAATGTGAGACGATTCTGCGTTTCCAGAAAGACTACGGTATAACACATAAATCAATACAGTTCCGGCTACCCTTCAAGCTGGTGAACGGCAGGAAGTGGAACGCCAGGAACTGGACAATACTAAAGCGTCTTCGGATTTTCCAAGAACTGGGGGATTGGCAGAAATTTCTTCTGACGTACCGGGCAGCATTCCATTCAATGACTGGACGTTCGCCAGCGTTTCCGGAAACAAGCAACCAGAACACCAGTAACGACGATACATCGAATAATAGTGATTCCAGTACAGCTAATCCTGTTAGCATACATGATGTGGAGGAACTTGGACAGAAACGGAGTCGCCAGGAACCAGCGTGGTTCAGTAATAACGTGCCATATTAGAGCAGGATGTGGTAAGAGGATGTCGGGACACACCCTACCATCCCATACAACCACATGCAGTGATGAGGTAAACAGGGAACATGAACTATGGTACGAACTGACAGGTACGTACGAGCAGAGGGGGAGAAGAAACTTTGTTCCACTGGGTATCCCTCACACGAAGATCGCAGCAAGCCGTGCTTTGAAACTGACGTGTTTTGTTGTTGTCGCGAAAAAAATCAAACAAATAAATCGTAATTTAACTTAAACTAACAGTGAAATCATAGAGTCTCAGCTTGCTTTGTGTAATACGTTGTGAATACAATCGATTCCCTTCCGTAATATGTGAGTGTCGGTAGTATTGCCATCGTTTTTCGTTTTGTTTGTGCTTCGCCCCCGCATCCGGAAAAAACAGTTACATCACCATAGTTTTGTTCATAAGTGGTAGACAAACTACTCAGTATGTTGTGCCTCCTGTAGTTCTATTTAGCTAAACATCGGTAATTTCTATCTCTTTAGATTGAATTCAAATAATTAAAACCTGTTCTACCTGAAAACCGAACGATTTTATTTGACTCCGATTTTTTTTTGCAATACAGGTATTTAACCAGGATTACCGGTACTGTCTTCATCAATACCGAAATACCGGTGTTTACGCTGGTCACCAATTAAGGGTATTTCAAAACTTTCGACCTAACGAAAGCACACCACTATAATCGATCAGTGAGTGACCCGAGTAGATAACCGAATACACCGATCGCTTCACGATCATTTGTATAGGCGAGAGATAGGATGTCGAATAATATCGCACCCAGTTAGGTTGATATCATATAATGTAAAACTAGTTAGTTCCAAATAAATCTCCGATAAGACCGGATCGTTTTTGCTAGTTAAGCCGTCGCGTGTAATTTAAAGTTCGAATACAGTTTATAATTCCACCGCCAGAACATAACGTTTTTTTTTAGTTTGTGCGTTATCCGACGACTTTGGTTGAAGTTAAGTCACATTCTGAACAACCGGCTTTCATCAAAAGTGACCAATACCGACTACCAGGTAGTTAACCCGTTGAAATAATTGAATCAGTAATCTTCGGACCGCTTTTACACTGAGGATTCAGTTCTTGTTCAGAGAATACTTGCTTCTCTTAATATCGTACGAAACGTTAAAAGTCAAGCAGAAAACAAGACAAAACAACTCATAAAATAATGGCCAGCATTTCGGGAGATTCACTTAATCTTCCCACTTCACGGCAATGGAGAGAACGAGTGCAAATGTTATCTTTTCTATTTAGCGAAATGAAGCTCGTATATCTTTGAAGATCCGAAAGAAAGAAGCACACTATCCCTGAAAGAACAACACACTTCCTCCGCTGAGCGACGACAACGACGACGACGACATGTAATAATGATAATGACTGCACATATATTTATGTCAACGCAAGCAGGACTCTCTGGCGGGGTGTTTGCTGTTCCGGGATCACTTCTGCTTTCTTATAACGTGTCCCAAGTCTAGCACCATCCAAGCAGAAATATTTCAAAGGACTGCCGGCTCCCGGCTTAAAACAACTCGCTCAAGATGATTGCATCCGCCCCGTGCTACCTTTTGACTGTGATGAATTTCCAACTTTCAAGCCTGTCAAATCTAAGTGAAACAAAAGGGGAATTGCCACACCCGGGGAAATTACATCACCTCAAACGGGGTTGCAATTTATTAAGTGCTCTGCTTCCTGCAATCTCTCAGAGATTAGTTTTGTCTTCTTCCTTTTCTTTTCTCCGACGGGTGGACTGAAAGGCCTGCTCAAACTCGATGACCTTCATCATTCCGGCCCCGGAGAAGGACGCGTGCAGCCCATCAATTTCACTCTCCGTTACAACTCAATTTGTAAGTCATAAAATTTGCAGCACATCAATTTCAGAGCTTTCTCTTCCCGGTACCGGGAATTCGACCTCACACTCCGTGGGAGGACCGTACGTGGACAAGAACAAACTGTACAAGCCGATCGTAAAAATTTTGATTGATTTGATCCTATTGCTAGGACGAGAAGGCGAGCAGCGTGCGCGTGCCCTTTTCTCTATTTTTTTCGGATCCCACCACTTGGACGGCCCATGGACGGGTGGTGATTGTCTTGACACTGGTGTCTGCCGCCTGGAACTGACAGCCAGGGTAACCTTTAAGTTTGCGGAATTTATTATGCAGAACGCGTCCATTAGGGGTCGGCCTCATGCGAGGGGATTTCCCTTGTCTGCGTGTTCCTCTTCTTCTTCTTCTGCTTCTTTCAAATGTTTGTTTAAAATGAGTGATTGTGGGGGGTCTGGTCCGGTCCGGTAGTGGCTTAGGTGGAGCAGGTCAAAGGAAAACAAAATAGTCACTTACGAATAGGGACATGGGCCCAGATGACGAAGGATTTGCCATTGGTTGGGAGGAAGTTGGGACAGCATATTGATTGTAGGCAATTTTTTGCTGTTTGTTTGGGTCCGGGATGTTTGAGGACTTTATTGGAGCAAGTTTGTCTAGTGATAGTGAATTAGGTTTGATGTAAGGTTGGAAAATGGCAACTTTTGTTGAATTGATATTTGCGAGCTTCGTGTTTCAATCGTGTAAATAAAGTTGCTGGGAACTTCACTGCTCCACTGATGATTTTGTTCGATCTTTCGATCTAAGACAAAAAACTGCAAGAGACAGCCCAATGAGGTTGTACGCAAAGGTGACGTAGGACTACGTAGCAATGTGTTTGGAATGTTTTAATTCAAGGATGGTTCCAATCGTATCATATATCATTCGTTGCACGCTCTTCTTTGATTGAATAGACGCACACAATGCGAGGTTCTGGTTCACCTCTCAAACCGAAAACGGATGGGCCAGGGTACGCATTGAATGAACATAGCATGAATATCGTCGCCTACCAATTGTATGCGTGTTCATCACTGCTTGCTTGTACAATTTATTGATTCGTTCGTTGGCTTCTGTTGATGATTCATTTTCGTTTCCTGATTCGATCGTGTGCTAGTGCTCGAAGCTTCCGATCGAATCACTTGGTGATTGTGTACCGCGTTGGTACCGCGTTCAGAGCAAAAACGGATCGGAAGCCGAAAAGCACAGTGCAGCCAGTAAATACAGTGGAAAAAAAACGCCAAATGTTAATAAAAGGTGACATGTGTTTCTTTAGGCTAGTTTTTTCTGTTTTTGGGAGATACCGATAATGGCACAGGTTACTTAGTTTGTAATGGTACGGATGCAGTGGCTTCCCTGTCCGGTAGAAAAGATTTTTCATATGTCAGAAAACAAAAATTTATGCATTCTTGTTGAAATAGAAAATAAGCTAATGTTTGTTCAACGAACGATAATCGACGATATGGATATTATGGGGCCAATTATAGAAATCGAGTCGACCGTCACTTTGCTCGACAGAGCGATTTTGCTATTACAGATGTCGAGATCGACGAAATTTTGTCGAGTTGGTCGACTCAATCGATCGCTTAGAAACTAGTGAGTGATCTGTCACATTTTGTCGTTTAAGAGTTTGTTTTGATCTGCGATTTTTATCGATTACACTAAACCAGTTTTTTTTGCAGGTGAATTAACAGAAAAACAATTTACTTCTAGCTAAACATGTCCAATCTTATTAAAAAAAAACAAATTACCGTCAGTAGCTCATTGAACTAATTAAATGTAATTTGGATATCGTAAGAGGCTTTGTGGCATGGAGCCAGTAAAACTAATGCTTAACAGAGAGTGGTAGGAGCCAAGAGCTCAATTCATTAGGACCACCAATGAACCTTGAGTCGGAATAACAAAAAGTAAATTTAATTTTCTCGTTTGTGATCCTAACATTAGTTTGCAAACCCAGACGGAAACTCAGAACAGTAGTAAATGTGATGAGCTTTTTAAATTAATCTCAGAACCTTGGGTTTTCCTAAGGTACTTCTAAACGCCTTATTTCAGTACATTTGCACATGGGATTAGCAAATCGACCCACGAGTTAAGTGTTTTATGAAATTAGTCCTAGATTTCTTGAAGCATAGAAAGAAAAGCTCTTAGTAGTTCAAGAAGGAATATACCGAAAAATTCAGGACCAAACATCTTCGAAGTTCAAGATCATATTTCCCAGAAGTTAAGGACAGAACTTCCCAGAAAATCAGGAGAGGACTTCTCAGAGCTTCATTAAGAAGTTTAGGGGAGACGACTTCTTGGAAGTTTGGAACATTCCCGAAGTTTTGGAGTTTTCTCAGACGTCAGGAAAAAAAACTTTCCCGAAGTTCAGGAAGAAACTAACCAGGGAGGGCGTTATCTAATATTTCTCACAAATTCAGAAACAAACTTCCACAAAGCTCAGAACGTCCTGGAAATTCAAGAGAGAACTTCTCTGAAGTTCAGGAAAGGCTTATCAGAAGTTCCAAAATAAACTTCCCAATGTAACTTTCCAGAAATGCTAGAGAGCTTTCCCAAAGTTCAAAGAGAACATTTCTGAATTTCAGAATTTCAGAATGAGGATTTCTCAAAGTTCATGAAGAAACCTCTTCAAAGAAAAGAAAGAAACTTTCAAGAAGAATAGTGGGTACTTCCTAGTAGTTTGAGCAAGATTTTCTCAGAATTTCAGGAACAAACTTCACATAAGGTCAGGAGAAAACTTCCCAAAAGATCAAAAAAAGTACTTCTTAGAAATTCAGGAAGAAACTTTCAACAAATTTAAGGAAATTCTCCTAGAAATTCTACAGCAGACTTTCCCAAAGTTTTGATAAAATTTTCCTCGGAGTTCAGGATGAGACTTATCGGATGTTCAAATAGAATAAGCTCGTAATCAATCATAAGTGCTAGAGAGCTTTCCTGAAGTTCAGAATCGAACATTTCAGAAGTTCAAAATGAGGCTCGAAGCTCAAAGTCTCGAAGCTCAGGAATACCAAAAGTTTGGGTAGTTACTTCTGAGAAAAACAGGATGAAACTTTTCAGAAGTATAGGAGATACTTACTAGTAGCTAAAGTTGGAATTTCTCAGAGATTCAGGAGCAAACTTATCCGAAGTTCAGAAGACAACTATCATAAAGTTCCGAAGAGGACTTCTCAGAAATTTAGGAACAAACTTCCAAGAAATTTAAGAATATTTTTCAAGAAATTCTGGAGAGAACTTTCCCAGAGTTTTGAAGAGGTTTTCCTTGCAGTTAAGGATGGGACTCGTCAGAAGTTTAGACAGTAACTAAGTTCAGCAAAAAAATTATGAACTGTTCCTGGAAGGTGAGGTTGGGTTGTTAGATGTATATTTACAAGAAAATCAGGAGTGACTGTCTAGACGTTCATGAGGAAACTTGATTAAAGTTCAGGAGAAAACATCCCAGAATTTTGACAGCAAAGAGCTTTGTCGAAGATCAGAAAAGAGGTTCCCTGAAATTCAAGGGAAAATCACTGGCAAACAGAAGAAGCAGTCAATACTAAAATCATTCATATGACCATAATGATATTCATTGCTCATGGCACCATATAAAAATATGGTGAACACCATCTCCCCAACCGTTCCCATCGTTCTTTGAGCTAGGACACAACCTCATGTAGGAATCACAATTCCTTGGTTTCCATCTCACCTCGTTTGAGAGATTTGATCGTCAAGAAAACTTCGCTGAAGTTTAGCAGAAAAGTATAAAAAAACAAGAAGCTTAGCAAATCATCAATATCAAAAAAGTTTTGAAAATTCTTCCTAAGTTCAAAGAATCCTCCAAAAAAAAAAAAAAAAAAACTTTTAATCATTTGTTTCATTATTTCGTAATGGTCGGCACTTGTAAAATTTCAATTTGGAATGCTTCTCTCGGCATAATTTTGCTTAAAATTTAATATAGAGACAAGTAGCAAAGTAACTTTCCATAGCAGTGGAATAATCTGAAAAATGATTTGATCAGGATTCTATTGTTTTTTGTGATCATCAAGCTCCTGTATGAAGGCCCAAAAACGTTTGGTCGGGCTCGTAAGCAGAGACACTTACGCGAAACTCGCGAATTTAGGGAAGAACATCTCCTTCCAAAATCAAATTCACACAAGTGAGCACTAGAATCGATCCCTCGATTGACAGAATAAACCCAATAGATCGGGTCGAAGAGCCCGCCCTCGTTCCTCGAAATCTAACCAATAGGGAGAAGGAAGTCTAATGCTCCCAATCCATATCGTTTCACGTGGGTGCCCTGATGTTCCCTCCTATTCCCCGTTATATGTTATTTAGTTGAAATATTGTACACTTTGTCGTGGTTATTTGATTGCTTACTGTGTGTAAGAGAATTTGGATGAAAGTCAAATTGATAAGGGTTATTTGTCGTTCTCTATTATAATAGCAGAGTTTGTTTTTCTGAGTGCATTTAGTTTTTAGATTTCAGCTTACTTAATTTTTGAGAAATACACTTAGAAGTATTTTTTTATAATTTATTGAGTAGTAACTGTTTTTGTATGACATGTTTTCTGATTACTGTGCTTTTTTTTTCTTCCCCCTCCCTCCCCGGAACTTTTGAATCAATTTTTAGAATTTTAATGTTTGCTTAAATTTTTTGACGTAGGACTACGTCTTTGTTTTCTATACTGGGGAACAGTTTAAAAAAATATCGATTGCGACCGTCACAAAATGTGGTCAGGTTTTGAGCGTTAATATCTCAGCAATTTCTCCAAACATTTTCCAAATGTTTGCACCAATCGATCGGAAATATTTCTACGCGTCGATTCCAATAATGAAAACTATTGATTTTTAAACTAAAACCATTTAAAATAACGCAAAGATAAGCTGTGTCGATTTTTCAGAGTAAATTTATCAAATACACTGTCGATACCTAGCACAGATTTCATATTTAAATAACGTCTCCTAGTCTAGTCACGAAGGTTATAAAACGGGTAAACCTTCACGTTCTATTTTTATCTTACATTCGACGTTTGCCGTTCGACACGTTCGGACGTGTTTATAGCTCTCGTGACAAAAAAGCTGATTTCCGAGTTCTCGCCCGCCCGCCCACTCCGAGGATGGAGACAGAGGAGACGCCGCCCGTAGCGGCTGGCCCGTCCGCTAATCGTGGCAAGCAGAAGAAGCCCGACGTCGACGCCGACGTAAACCAGCAGCTGCTGAATAGCAACGCGTATAGCGCGCTTGCCAACGAGCCCAGGCCGGTAGTCTCGACGCCGGAGAGTACCAAAGCAAACAAAATACCACCCCTGGTGGTAAAAAACGTGAAATTCGAGATCCTGGCCTCGAAGATGGATGCCTGTAAGGTAAAGATCTCGCATAAGATCACCCGATTCGGTACGAGGATCGACTGCACCATCACCGACGACTACAATAAAGTGCGCAAGTATCTCGAAGATCAGGGCTTTGAGTATTACGCGCACGACAAGCCATCGGAACGCCCCTACCGGGTGGTCTTACGAGGTCTGCCGCTGGTGTCACCCGAAACCTTCATCAAACACCTGAAGAAAGAGCACGGTCTGGACGCCAAAGAAGTCCACATCATCAGGCGAAAAGGAGAATGTGACACCCTTGACGAAGCTTTCTACCTGGTACACTTCGCCAAGGGATACACGAACCTGACCAAACTCCGTGAGGTCAGACTACTTGGCCAGGTCAGCAAACGCTGGGAGGCGTACCAAAACAAACGTGCGGACGTTACGCAGTGCATGCGTTGCCTCTATCACGGCCACGGCACCCGAAGCAGGTGTAACAATTGTGGAGGATCCCTGTTCAACAAAGGATTCTCCGGCCAAACGGTGTGCCAACTGTGGCGGCGCCCACTCGGCTACGGACCTTAGCTGCCCAAAACGAGTCAAGTTTCTCCGCATTCGGCAGAAAGCCGCGACCAACCCGCACGGCCGCAAGCAAGCCAGAAAGCCCCCGTCCGTTCCAGCAGGTGACTTGAATGACGAGAACTACCCTGCGTTACCGTCCAGCTCGGCCCCTGCCGACACAGCACGACAGTCCACTCCCGGGTTCAAGCAGCACCGACGCACCAACCCTCACATCAGAACCGGAGTGTCTGCGCAATTGAACTTTTCGCTCCCGAAACACACCATCGTCCGCCTGGATCGTCAGGATCATCAGGAAAGGAATCCGGTACGAGGTTCTACCGCATCCGAAAACCAGCGTCATCGAAGCCATCGGTGTTAACATCACCGCTCTCCAGGGCGACATCTCGCTGTTTGCCGTCTACATGCCCCGGCAGTGCGTGGCCAGCAACGGCACTTCACAGCTCTTCGTGGAAGACCTCGAAAAACTCACTGACAACCGATCCCGCTTCGTGGTGGCCGGTTATCTCAACGCTCGGCATACTCTGTGGCGAAACCATACGGACAACAAGAACGGCTGGCTAACCACCTTAGCTCGGGTAAGTGTGCCATTCACTTTCCGGACGATCCGACATTTCTATCCCCAGCTGGAAGAACCTCCACCCTGGACGTGTTCCTATCCGACCTGGCACTCTCGAAGCCAGTCACCCATCACGAACTAGGTTCCGACCACTATCCGGTGATGTGCGAACTGGACTGCAACCCAACACCAGCCCCACTGACGATGAGACGGGATTACCGTCGGGTCAACTGGGTGGCTTTCGCCTGGTAGACTCTCGTCTTCCTGAAAACCCGGACGTATCCACCGTCGAAGCCATCGACCACCAACTGGGTGTCCAGATGAAGAAGGAACAGCTCTCCATCCTCAGCCACCTGATTGGGGATCGAAAGGCGACCATCAGGAACAAACAGTTCGCCAACAGCATCGCCCAAATGAGCTACCACTCCCGGCCATTCTGGAAGGTTGCGAAAGTTCTGAAGCAGAGGCCGAAAGCAGTCCCACCACTGAAGGACAACAGCGGTGGCATTCTGGTTTCCCCGTCGGAGAAGGCCAACGCTATCGCCAGCAAGCTCCTCGAAGCGCACAACCTCGGTGCCAGCATGGTGAGGCAATGACGGCATCTTCAATCTGGTGCTGGAGAAGCTTTCTGTTAAGGCGCTGTTTTGTTGTTAAATTTTGACATTTCGTGTCGGTCACCCATCCTCATCGCAGCCAACTTCACTCCGATGCTCTTTACACGGAACCATAAAGCTACCCAAATTTGAGTTGTTTTCACCCTTTTCACCCACCTCAATGGTTGTAGGCCAATATGAGTAAAGTGAACATCGCGCTGGGTAGTGCACATTTACACCCCGTGAAAAATGTTTACTCTCTTGGTAATAAACTTTACCCAAAACTAAAACCAATTTTGAACGCAAAATCGAGAGTGTATAATTTTACTCAAATTTGAGTCATTGCGCCAAACATCTCGGTGGGTTGAGTGCGGCTTGCTCTATTTTTTGTCAACATTTCGTGAAGAAAAGAGAGAAAACTACCCTATATTTGAGTACAAATTTCAAACGCTTGCTCAATTTTCGGTGTTTATAATTCAAAAAAAAATGTATATGTGTATTCTTCCCATGCGCATAGTTTTGGTATTTATAACTCAAAATTTTGGCAATTGTTTTTTCTATGTGTGTATATATAAAAATAGATTTCTGTCTGTCTGAACCTAATAGACTCGAAAACTACTGAACCGATCGGCGTGAAATTTTGTATGAAGAAGTTTGTGGGGCCGGAAAAGCTTCTTATGATAGTTTGAGACCTCTCCTTTCCCATACAAATGAAAAACTCTTTTCTACATAATTCAACAACTAATCAAGTAAAAGAACCCAAATTTAGCATGCAGAAGTTTTTTGAGGCAAAACATGTTTCTATGGTAGTTTGAGACCCCTCCCCTCTCTGAAAAGGGAGGTTCCCATACATATGAAACAGAAGTTTCTGTTTATCTCAAGAACTAATCAAGCAAATGGAACCAAATTTAGCATGTGGGGTTTTCTGGAGACAACAAATGTTTCTATGGTGGTTTGAGACCCCTCCCCTCTCCTAAAAGGTGGACTGTCAAACAAATGAAACTGAAATTTTTGCATAACTCTAGATCTAATAAACCAAATGGAACCAAATCTGGCATGCGGGGATTTTAAATGCAATAAATGTTTCTAAGGTTGTTTGAGACCCCTCCTCTCTCTCTGATAGGGAAGGAGGGGGGGGGGGGGGCTCCCATTCAAATGAAATACAAGTTTCTGCATTACCCGAGAACTTATCAAGTAAATGAAACCAAATTTGGCAAGTGGAGGTTTTTGAAGGCAAGAAATGTTTCTAATGTGACTCGACACCCTTCCACCCTCTGTAAGAAGGGGGCTCTTATACAAATGAAACACAAATTTGTACATAACTCGAGAACTAATCAAGCATATGAAACCAAATTTGGCATGTGGAGGTTTTTGGAGGAGAGAAATGTTTCTTTGGTAGTTTGAGACTCCTCCGCCATCTGGAAGGGGCGGGAGGGGGGTTTCCAGACAAATGCAACACAATTTTTTGCATAACTTGAGAACAAATCAAGTAAATTGAGCCACATTTGGCAGGTGGAGGTATTTGAAGGCAAAAAATGTTTCTATTGTGGTTTGAGACTCCTCCGCTCACAGAAAGAGGGGTCTCTCATACAAATGAAACACGAATTTCTGCATAACTCGAAAACAGATCAAGCATATGGAACCAAATTTTGCATCTGGAGGTTTTTGAAGGAAATAAATGTTTCTAAGGAAGTTTGAGACCCCTCCGCCTTCTGGAAGGGGAGACTCCCACAAAAATGAAACATAATTTTTAGCATAACTCGAGAGCCAATGAAGCAAATGAAACCAAATTTGGCATGTTGAGGTTTTTGGAGGCAAGAAATATTTCTATGGCAGTTCACCACCCCTCCCCACTTTAAATGGGGGGAGGGCTCCCATACAAATAAAAAGCAAATTTCTGCATAACTCGAGAACTAATCAAGTAAATGAAACCTTTTTAGCATATGGGGGTTTTTGGAGGCTAGATTTCTGTAAACATAAAAATGAATTTCTGTCTGTCTGTCTATCAGATCCTTATAGACTCGGAAAGTTCTGAACCGACCAACGTGAAAATTTGTATGAAGGGGTTTTTGGGGCTGGGGAAGGTTCTTATGATTGTTTGAGACACCTATTTTCTCAGGAAGGCGAGCTATCATATAAATGAGACACAAATTTCTTCATAACTCGAGAACTAATCAAGTAAATCGAATCAAATTTGGCATGTGAGGCATGTGGTTCAAGACCCCTCCTCTTTCTGAAAGGGGGATGGTGCTTTCATACAAAAGAAACTCAATCAAGCAAATGGAACCAAATTTGGCATGTTTTGAAGGCAATGATTGTATGGTGGTTTGAGAAATTGCACCCCAGTATAGAAAACATAGACGTAGTCCTACGTCGAAAAATAATCGTCCTCAACTTAAACTGGAAGCCCCAAAAAAGCTGCTATAAAACCCCCACCAACAAATTACTTTCACCTTCACTCACTGACCGGGGAGCTTATTAGATCAAAAGCTTTGTCGTCGTTCGCCCGTCCGATGAAAGACCGGACAAAGACTGCACAATTTGACCGCACAAATGCAATCAGTCACACACGGTGTAGCAATTTTTACCACCCAGCAATAAAACACCCATAAAACCATGGGAGATGACGTGTCCGTGTGTGTGTGTGAGAGTGTGTTCGAGAGCGTGCGTCTTTCAAGACTGTCGTAGTCCTCGCCTGCTTCGCACCAGAGTCCGACTCGACTCGACTGTTATCGAATGGAACAATGTCACAGTTCCTCCTTCGCTCTCACCATCGAAAGAAAAAGTGCAACTAAGCAGAGTGTAGCCGGGGTTCTGAACTTGCTGAAGCATGCCGGCTCAGACGATACACGAGAAAAGGGTATTTCGGTGACCATAAAAGTAAAATGATTGAATTCAATAAAAGCAACAATTGAATTTTAGCTTCTCCCATTCCGTGGCGTACAGTGAAATTGACACAAACAGCAAATAAAATTGTACTTGATCCAATCTTCGGCGGGGACGTTTGTCCTGGTACTCACGCTGTCAACGGTGCGGGTTTTTGAAATTGGAAGCTTACCTGAAAGAAGAAGGAAAGAGAGAAGAATAAGAATAATGTCGGACCAGTGTGGATTTATGTGTCGATAGTGCATTGATTAAGGCGAACAATTTGCCACCGGACTAAGGGACTACTTCAGCCTACTGTCCCGACCCGGTGAGAATCCTCAGAGGATCATCACGCCCACTCCAGATAGGTGGTACTCAGGACGGGTAAATTTACCATTCGACCGAAAGATGAAGCTCTCGAAACAATAAACTAACCCCTAACGAAGGTGAAAATAAACCTGGCTTCGATCTATCCTTCGTCCTTCCTTCATTGGTTGCATACACGTAGGAGTCGAGTGCGTGAGACTTCCTTCGTTCCGATAGGCGCACACACTCACACACAAGTAGTCACCTCCCTGGAGTCATGTTTCCGGGTACCGGCAACCGATGCTTAATATTTAATCAAGCATCAAAATTCAATTCCCATTCCGAACGGAAAATCAATTCCGAAGCTTTGTTTCGCTCACGTTTGCCGTCAGACTCGCTGGGGGTACGCTTGTAAATAACTCCCCGACTATCCCGGGGGGACTTCTAGTCTTACATCGAACAGCTGCTCGAGGCAGCAGCAGAAATCTCCTTAACCGATAATCCATTAGTGAGTTGCTACCCAGCCGGCAGCTACGTTGCTCACCTCGCCTTTTGTCCGTGGGTTTTCCCAGGAGTGGCAGCCAACTGCTCGCCCAAAGCCCCTCTAATACACTCATCATAATCGGAAAACCCTTCAATGTTGCTCAGTTACCTGTACCGGTTCTTCATTCCTGGGGGGTGGTGGGGATGGTAAAAAACGCTACAACGTTAAGGAATCACATATCCCCAGATGGTTCGCCCGGCGAGCATCGGCCTTTGCATCGGTGCTGGCTGGCTGCTCACACAATCCAATCAGTGGATTGATTCCGTCTCGCTGACCTGATCTGGGCTTGCACTTCTGGCACGTAATCATAATATTATCCTTTTTGTGCTCGGAGGAGATCGGAGGGAAAGCGTGCTGGCGGTTTCGAAATGCAATCCGGCTTCGAGTGGGACTTGGAATTCGGAACTCCAGCACGACAAGGACGAACGGCGATGACGACGTGCTGGATTCAACATAATTATCTTTGCATAATGCAACGCAAATTAACGATGATCTTTTAATCGTATCATTTTCTAATCAACGAATGGGAATGTTGGCCTCGGAATGCAGCGTGAAATTTATGGCCGTCAACATCAATAGCCCGGGCGTGCCGGGACCGATATTGTGAGGTGCGACAAACAGTTAAGCGGATGACTTCACAGCTGGAATTATTCAGTTAAGTTGCGCTTGGGAGGGGTATTTGTACTAGACTTCGGAATGCATCCTTGACGTTGAGTTTGCTCATAATATGCATGCTCTTCGCTCAATTTCAACTACTTCTAACTAATTTTTCACAGCCTGCCGTAAACTAACGGAACTATCAACACTTTCTCTTCATATCTTTCGTTCTAGCAAAAAATACTCTCCACTCCTGAACAGATAAAGAGATACATTGAATTTTCTGCATTATCTAATGCACATGTGGGGAATGCTAGATTTGGCAGAAATTCGTGGGATATTGCATGTAAATTTAAGCCAGATAACGCTTGAATACTGCCTGTTGTATGAAAGATTGCAAACAATTTCGTTGTTTACGCCTCCTTTGGCTTGGAGGCCCTTTCATGCTTCATGACTCACGAGTTCCTTTGATGGAATGGAACGTTCTTAAAATTAATAAAAATTATATGACCCGTAGCTGATAAAAATTTGATTTCGTGTCATGTAAATCAATATACAGGGTGAGTGGGAATTCATGTCAGTGAAAAATATGGTCAGGAAAATGAAAATTCTAATGGCAGCAAATATGCATAAAAATTCCATCAACTTAATCCACTTCAAAATGTATTTCGCGATTGTTAGTTAGAAAATTTCTAATTATTAAATAAGGAATAAAAAATATAATAATACAAGGCTACCGTTTAGGGATTCTTGTTGTGTTCAAGTTTGTTTGCAAAAAGTCCACTAGTACATATTTGGAGACTTACAGATGTCTCCAAATATGTACTAGTGGACTTTTTACACTCACGGAGTGAAGGCATTGTTACCCAGTTGTATCATACCCTTTGTCACTCAAAGAAATTGAGCTCATAACACAACCAACACAACAACAGCACGCATGTCCAAGACGGATGCAAGAATGCACCTCACCGCGGATATGTTTAGCTGAGGTTCTCATTTCAAATACCGTTGCTTAGTTTGAGCCACGCACCACAGAAGGAACGTGGAAACCAAATCCAAATAACAAAATAATGAATACGATGGACGCGTACTAACCACAGCACTGTTATTTCAATATATGTTATGTCTGTCCACTCCGTTTCAAGGCTCATCAGACTTTTATATTTTAATTTAGCGTTAAGGAAAAATTGGTTGGTAAGCCGAAGAAATTCGAACTACATTGATTTGTAGTCACCAAACTACGAAGGGTTCAATGTGCTCAGTCTACAGATACCTAACTCCTTCTAGTACCAGGGTATTTGGCCCATATTCCAAATTACCACTGAGTAAAAAAGCATGTCTTATTTCCGTCGATAAGATATATAGAGAGATTCCACGCAAATCAATTAATGAAAAAATCGTATGATTTTTACATGCAAAAATTACTTTCTTTTTTTCAGTGTATATTTTTTGACATTTTCATTCCTGTCATTTCTCCTCGGACACTTTTTTGTTAAAACACATAAGCCCTTCTCAAAAGTTAGTCCTCACTCCAAACAATCCTTACGTCAGAATACGTATTCATTTATACCAGCCAGCTCAGAGAGAGATGAACTCTTATAAATTTATGATTGCTATGATACGGGGGTCGCTCCAGTGTTGCCAGATATGTTTACACAGTGATCCCATTAAAAAAAATTTCATTAGAAATATAATCAAAATTCGTCGATATTCTTTTAATACTTGGTAATATTCAATAAAATAAACGTTTAACAATTGTCAATATTTTAAATGGAGAAATTCGTGAATTTGAGGCTCTACGAATACAAAACTGCCTTACAGGGAAGAAAAGGACGATATTAAAAATTCAAATAAATAACACGCGTTACTTTTGAATCTTCGTAAGCTTTTTTCTGATCTTTATTTTCCGCATTTGTTCAGTTGTCACAAACGAAAAGAGTGAAAAAGCAGTGACTAGCAACACCGCCAAACCAACAACAAACTGACTGCTTGTAACGTAACTCAACGGAGGCGGTAGAGGCGGTTGTCACAGCGACCGATAAAAAACGGTCTTTTTTGACAGCTAAATGGTCTTGTTTTTGCACTAACAGCTAGCAGGTCCTGTCCTTGATTGATACCGAATATGTTTCTGAAATTTCGTCCAAATTCCAGTGGCTCGTGTCACATTAAGAAATTTTATAGCCAGTTTCGGCTGGAACTGCTCTATAATGACAAAATGAACCGTTTTAACGGGCAAGCTTGGTTTGAACAATAAGATCGAAGGAAACCGTTTTTGCAGCCGCCATTTTCACCAAAGAGAAAGTCTATGGGAAGAATCAATTAACAAAGATAGGCCCTTTTCGAATGGTAAGCGAGAAATATGAAAATTCACCAAATTCACCAAATGGAACTCGTCCTCAGATATTTACGCTCAAAACAGCCTATCTTTCATTTGTATTAAGGCCCAACCGCAATGTGGACGGAAACGGAACGGAAACGGCTAGTTTGACAGTTGCCATAAATGACGTCGGTATGTCCTATTGGAATCAAATTGAATCTAATCAGTTTTCTATCCGACAAGCAGGTATAGTCAGATTGGGCTATTCCGCTTCCGTTATCACTGCGTTTAAGCCTTTACTGCCCCTTTTTTCACACGGAAAAGTTACTTAATTTTTAGTAAAAGTCTATTTATGAGTTATTCCACTTGTAACGATAATTGAGTAATTTTTCCGTGAGAAAAAAGGGACAGATATATAATTAAAAGAGAGACAGTTTCGAACGTGTGAACTTGGCACGAAGTGGAGCATTGTTTTGGACCAGGGATGCCATTTTTGCAGACATGTCTGTAAATTTACATACTTTTCATTTTTGTTGCAGACTTTTACAGACATTTGCAAAATAATTAAGATTTCAACTAAAGGTATTCTCTGAAGTTCAGAGTTAAAACGTACAAGGATCTGAACAGTATACTAGGTTGCCTAAAAGGTCCCTTCAATATCAAACACGTTCTCTGAAATTTTGACAGCCGTCATTTAAGGAGTGAAGCTTATAGAAAATGGTTAACATTGGCTATTACCAACGCCATCTGTAGGAAATTAAAGGGACTTTTCAGGCACCCTAGTAGTAGATACGGTAAAAACTTTGTTGAAGTATTTTAAAATTGCGTAGGTATAATTTAGTCTTAAAGTATTAATCCTTGAGGAAACGAAAGCGGTGGGTCACTTGAGGACACAATGGGCCCGGAGATAAGCATCCTTTCCGAGGGTAACATGAAGTCCCTACTTATGGTAGTGTTCGGTCCCGCTTTTGTCATTATAAGAATTACTGTTAAAGCATTGGTAATATTGGTACTTTGCCATTTTCGTAAAAATTGGAACAACTCAAATTATGAGTTGTTCCACTTTTAACGAATATTGAGTAACTTTGCCGTGAGAAAAAAAGGGACGGTGATACAAATGAAAGAGAGGCTATTTTGAGCGTGTACGTGTTCAAAACAGCCTTTCATTCATTTCTAGACTAAATAGTCAAAAGGTGGAAAGTAACATTGGTAACAATGATTTCTGGTATATTTTTCTGAGATCTGCTAGCGCCCACAAACAAAATAGCACCAGGAACAGATACAGTGAGTTTTAACCTTTACGTCGGTTGTGGATATAGATGTTAGCAAACTGGCATTTTCAGGAAATTTACGTTTGAAGTCATTGTTTACAATTGTTACTTTTGCCGTTTCGATGATTTTGTCTAGATTTGTATTACACTGTATTACACGTTGAGAGAACACTTGAAGCAGATCATGCATTCTACCAGTTCCGATGTTCAAGCTTTGATGTCTTCCTGACTCAACGTACAATCACCCGTTTTGGTACCTGAAAAACCGAGTGGATCTAAACCAAAGTCAGAAGTGCGCAATTTCCGTTTTTAAAACGGATCTTAAAAAACTAAAACTAACTAAAACTAAATCTAACTAATATTTTATGGGTTTAAGGAACTTGAATAATCAATTTGAGCAGGTCTATGAGGAGGAAATATTTTTCAGAGTGTCTCAAGAGCAGCTGATCGTCCTCACATTAGATGAACCATACAATTTGCCCACCATCGGATCCAAAACATACATCTTATGAGCCAAAGATCTTGCATAAGATTTCCAAACAACAATCGGAAAATACACCATCATTGATCCTTCCTTTTGATTCTATGTTGACATGCGCAAACTTGTATTCAGCATCCACCAAAGCCATAAGAATGATGCAAAACTGCTTTTCATATTTTCAATAATCGCTGACGCTCTTTGCAGGGGCTTTGATTCTAACGTGTTTTCCGTATAATGCTCCTAAACAATTGAAAAATTGCCATTTTGAAAATGACAGCTCCTTCTCTTCTAAATATACGAATTTGTAATACACCTATCATTTCAATTTCAATTAATTTTTGCTGCTATAAGAACCGGTACATTGGAATAATTTGAAAATTCATAGCAATTAATTCATTTAATTTCCCTGAACTTCTCTGAAGCACTTCTCTGAAAAACTTCCCTGAACAGCTTTGAAAAACTTCTCCGAAGTTCTCTGGATTCTTCATCAAATCTTTACCAAACTATGAAGGATTCAATGTGCTTTGTTTACAGATACCACATACCGAACTCCTTCTAGGACCAGGCCCTTTGACTCGTGTGCCAGGGAAAATATTTGGTCGATAAGATGTATAATGATGTATATTGAAGAATAAAATCTAACGAAAATGTTTTTGCAGCCAATTGTTCACCGAAGTGAAACTCTATGGAAAGAATTGATCAGCGATGATAGACCCTTTTCAAATGCTAAGCGAGAAATGCGGAAATTTACCAAATTCACCAAATGGAATACGTTCTCAGATATTAACTCGTTATAAAAGTGGAAATTGATTAAAACGTTCATTAAATCTATGTTACAGTGATATATAGTATCTTGATATCAAATACCATGCACATTATTTCCAGTGGAAACTAGGTACTGTATATCATGTAATATAGTTCGTAGTCCTAAGACGAAAAATGATCGCAGCAAGCTCTGCCTACACTATCGCGCCACTTTACTCAATTTTTGAGTACAATTGTATTCAATCTCTTTTTCTCTCACGAAAATGTTACTCAATTTTCGTTAAAAAGTGGATCAACTCAATTTTTGAGTAGATCCACTTTTTACGAAAATAGAGTAATATTTCCGTGAGAAATAAGATATAATGTAATTGTAGTCAAAAATGTAGTCGCGCAAGATGCTGAACAGTTATATTTGTGTTACCTGTCATTGTGTTTTGTTTTTCTTGCAGGGATACCATATTCTGAACATGTCTGTAAATTTACCAGAACTTTTCATTTATTATTGCAGACTTTTTTTAACGATTGATGTTGCAGACTTTTTACAGACATTTTGAAATATTTGTTAAATTTCAAATGAAATGTATTCAATGAAGTTCGGTTTAAAACATACGAGGATCTGAACAGTATGGTAAATACGGTAAGAAGCTTTGTTGGAATATTTTAAAATATCGATTTGGTATCATTTAAAGTAGTAATCCTTGAAGAAACGAAAGTGGTGGGCCACATGGAAGTACAATGGACCCGGAGATAAGAATCGTAAAGGCTCTTTCAAGGGTAACATGGAGTGGTGGTTCAATCCACGCCTGTTCTACTCCATGCGAAAAATTACTGTCAAAGCGTTGGTAATATTGGTTCTTTGCTATTAAGTCAGAACCAAATCGAGGTTCACAACAATACAAATCATATTTGAAAATTTAGAGACTTCCTCGAAAATAAAAGCTTCCTATAGATGAAGCGAAACTTCTCAGAAGTATTGGAGCAACCTTCAGAAGAACCTTCGAAAATTCATAACCGAAATTCAAGAACATACATACAAGATTTCAGGACGGAACCTCTAAGAATCAGAAGAGAACTTATCAGAGCTTCAGGAAGAAGTGTATGGGAGAGGACTTCTTTAAAATGTGGAGATTTTCCAGAGGATTTAGAGTTCTTCCAGAAATTCAGATTGAACTTCCGAAGTTCAGAAAAAAAAACTTCCCCCAATTTCAGACGTGAGCTAACTAGGAAGGGCAATGCCTATAATTTCTCAAAAAATCAGGAAAAAAAACCTCAGGACGATGCGTCATAGAAGTTGAGGAAAGAACATCTCTCAAGTTCAGGGAATAACTTCTCAGAAGTTCCGGAAGAATCTTCTCGAAGGTTAGTTGGAACTTCCCAGAAGTGCTAGGCAACTTTTCAAAGCTCAGACGAGAACATTTTAACATTTCAGAATAAGCGTTTCTCAAAATTCTTTAGAGTCAAAAGAATGAAACTTTCCAGGTGCATTGGAGTCTTTTCTTCTAATTTAGCATAAATTTCTGAATAGTTCGGAACTAACTTCCTCATAGTTCGGAGAAAACTTCCCAAAAGTTCGAAGGACTATAAAGTCCAGAAAAACTTCAAGAACAAATTTAAGGAAATTTTGGAGACGGCTTTCCCAAAGTATCAATTAAATTTTCCTCATGATTCGGATGGGACCAATCAAAGTTTGGAAAATATAAGCTCAGCTTAAGACTTTCCCGAATTTCAGGAAGAAACCTACCAGAGTGGGCACTTCCTGTAGAGTCGAGAAAAATTTTCAAAAAAATCAGTAAAGAACTCCTCTGAAGTTTACAAGACGACTTCTCCAGAAGTTGCGAGAGAGACCAAAAGTTTAGTTGGAGCTATCCAAATGTGCTAGAAAGCTTCCTAAAGTTCCGAATCGAATATTCCAGCATTTCAGAATGAGAACTTCTCGAAGTTCATGAAATCCCAAGTTATAGTGGATACTTTCAGTAAAATCAGGAAGAAACTTTCAGAAGTATAGAGGGAACTTTCTAGTAGTTCGAGGCAGGAATTTTCAGAAATCCGGAACAAATTTCCCCGAAGGTCGGAGAATACCTCCCTAAAGTTCGAGAAAAGATTATTTCAGTTGCAGTTAAGGAAAGAGCTTCTCAGAAGTTCAGAAAGAAACTTCAAACAACTTAAGAAGATTTTCAAGAGGTTTGAAGGTACTTTCTCAAAGTTTGCAGAAACTTTCCTCGTAGTTCAAGGATGAGACTTATAGAAGTTGTGGAAAGTAACTATGTTCAGGAAAAACTTGCAAATGTTTCTGGAAGGTAAAGGTTGGGTTCTTAAATGTAATTTCGAAGGAAATATGGAGAGACTGTCACGAAATTCATGAAATTTTGCTGAAGTTCAGAAACTTGTCAATAAAGAGCCTTGCAGAAGATCAGGAGAGAGTCTCCCTGAAATTCAAGAGATGATCGCTGACTACCCGAAGAAGCAGTCTATACTAAAATTATTCATGTGACCATAATTATATTGATGATGCAGAGTGCTCCCAGCCATTTCAAATTTTTATCACAGACTATGAAAAAAAAATCTGGCATCCTGGTTGCCGGTCATGTGTTTTGTTTTTATTGTTTTTCGACGGTTGGGAACATTACGTTTAGCTTGAATTTTTTCTCTTGAAATCAGTGAAGAAAACATTCGATTCGTGATAAATCAAAATAAATGGCTGGTCGCCGACTTGTAACGAGATTACTGATCAAAGTGGTGGAGTTGGGTTCAAGAGATGTGCTCTTATTTGAAGTTTTCTGAATTGAAAATTGTGACAAGTATGATTGATGAAGCATTCATTTCCAGGTCAACAATAAAGGTTGGTACATATTTATCTTTTATTGTAACAAACAGAATTCAAAACTTAACAAAAAAAACTGTTTGTCTACTAATTGATAACAGTTTCTGCTCCCTTAGCTCAGTCGGTAAAGGCGCATCTACAAAGTAATGCCATGCTGGAGGTTGCTGCGATTGATTTTCGATCTGGTCTAGGAATTTTTCGTTTAGGAAAATGTATAGACTCCCTGGGCTAAGGGTATGATTGCGCTTGCCACAGTTCATAGAACTCAAGACCATTAACAATTTTGTACAGAGATGCGAGCCTTCGACTGAGCTTTTACGCCTTTGCTTCTTGGGAGTAAGTAGATTGTCGGTAGAGTAATTTAATCAACCTTACATGATAAGCGTAGCTTCCATCAACCGTTGCATTGAATCATGCGTTTTTTATTTCCAAAAATAATCAACAACTCACCTTTCCACTTTTCCTACCCGAAACATCCTGATCCTTAAAACAGAAATAAAAGTTCCACCCATTTAGCAAAACAAACCGAAAATAAGCCATTCCGTCCTCCAGTGAACCCGCTGCTGCCCTCGCCGGTGTGGTGGCAAATCCTCTGTCTCATTAAACGGACCACGTTTTGTATCAATTTCCTTCCACTTGAGCACCGTCGCATCGTCGACTCTGCCCTGAAGAGCCAAACAAGCGAGAGAACAAGGTGCACGATGGCTTGTAGTCAGTAGCTCACCAATGTCAAATCTCACGTCTTGCCTCACCCACGCCACCAGCCACGTCGTCCGGACAAACGGCGGCACAACTCGGCAAAGTGATACACCTCTTTGTGGTTTCCCAGCCTCAGTAGTGGCTGATGTCAGTGTAACAATATTGTTAAAATGCTTCTCTCCGTCCTCGTCGTCGTCGTTGAGCTGTCGAGCTCTGGACCCGACAATGTAATAAACGTTCGTTCGTTCGTTGGCAGAAGTAAAAATCTTGCTCACGTTTGTTCGTAGGCATGGATGCTGGGGATTGTTCCGAAATCTTAGGGTTACCAGCTGAACCGACCAGGTCACCAGAAACGCTGGAATTTTTCCGGACCACGAGTGGCGCTGGCTCTCAAGTGTGGGTGGAAATGCACATAAATTTTTGGCTTCCCTCCGTAATTTCCCCTCGACTCGGACTCGACCGGTGTTCGTCGGATGGCTTTCATCTTTTATGGTGGTGGTGAAGCTCACGAAAACCCTCTCATTTTCCCATTTTGATGGGATCCCGAGAGGTGCCGGGCAGCCATGTCGTATTTAAAAAGGCATTTTTTACGATGTAATTAAAACTAAAATGCATCATGAAACATCTCTTTCGTTAACAATTTAGGGAAGAATCAAATAAAATTTTAATGAGATCAACCGGACTCGCTTTGCTTGCTGGGATTAGTGTGCTTCTCGGTTTGCCCATTGGGACCTGCTAGGTGAACTTGGGAATGCCGAAACTGGCAGGTAATTTCCGATTATGGGCCGTCGCTTTTTCCGAGTTGAAGGAGTTGCTTTATGGAGGGCTTTCCAAAGTTTCGGATATTAGATTAACTTCCAGTCCAACGTCCAAACTGGCTGCGGGGACTCCATCATGGGGGGAGGCAAATCAAAGCCGAAGCATTCAATCTAGTTTATTGCGGTGGTGTATTGTTACTGGTCAAAAGGAGAGGGGGGCAAAAAAAAGCTCTCCTCGTTTGAATGCCACTCCCGTAATGGATTACTGCTGTCTGGTTCCGTATCAGAAGCGAAAGCCATTCGGGGGATGGCACCACAGTTGGAATGATGATGGTTTTGATTTTCATGATGACGACAACGACGACGACGATGATGGAATGGTGCTCGTTATTTTGCAGAGATTTTTTTTCGGATCGTCAAGTTCAGCAGCTGAGGGCAATTTTTAAAGTTAATTCTGCAGCCGAAACGTATCCATTTCAACAATATTTTCCTGTTTTAGCATGTAGGCTAGTGTAGTTAAATGTTTGTAAATTGGAATGTATCATGTTATTCATGCACAATATTTTAATGGTTTTAAAACTATGCGTTCATCACTGTATTATAAATTATATACTGAAAGTATTGTTATTTCAAGATTCTGAAATAATCAAGATCATCACATTCTCAGGGCTGGTAGCACGTCTCTTCATAGAGGCATAGTCGATACATAAATGCAAGTTTCGAAAAAGTCTGTGTTTTCAATGAAAAAGTCTCGAAAGTCTCCTCCTATAACAAAATGATCACAACAGTCACTTTTTAATTTTTAGAGGGCTGAGGGCTGAGAGGGCTTTCATGCTATAAACATGCATATGAGACTAAGAATTTGACCAGTAGTGAAAGTATCACAAATGCAAGTCATTTTTTCACTGCCACGTCGTAGAACGTTTATATAAAGGCACTAACATCAGGTGTTTCAATCTAGGGAAAACAAATAAAAGTACATTTTTGATTTTCGTGGCAATTTATGTTGTTGATTATCCATTTGTTTTAAGGAATGAACAACCAAAATATCCGACCAAAAGCAAACAACAAAATTATTTCAAGTCTTGTTATTTAGTTACACTATTTTTATAACAGAGGTTGTAAGAATTAAAATCTCGGATGCTGTTAAAATAACAGCTATTTTAACAAAAAAGTCCTCAAGAGGTAACAAAATTAAAGCAAACTATGATATAGATACAACATAAACAAAACAAATTTTTGTAACAGTTTTGTTATGATGTAGCAAAATCATATCAGCTCGTGTTAGAATAAATTTATTTCTGTACGCAGTATGTTATATAATAATCCAGATGAAATCGTCTCTAACCAATTTATATCATAATCAGTTAGTCGTAACAAGGTTTGTGATAATTTTGTTATTTTTTTGTTATGCCCTTCTGGTCTGGATACTACTCATCATATTTTGGACTAACCTGTTCTACCATTTATTCATCTACTGTTGCATGTACGAATCATCTATCCACTCTTTTGGAAATTCTGCTTGACAATTGCCCAAAATGTCTCAATTGGACGGCATTGAGGGTAGTTGAGTGACCCACATCCACTCAAATGCCCTCAATGCCGTCCAACTTAGAAATATTGGGCAATTGTCAAACGAAGGCCACAAAAGAGTGGATAGATGATTCATTCCTACTACTGCCCAAGTAGCATTACCAAAACCATCCAGATTTTACAAAGCCACTAGAAATCAATTTGGTTTTATTATGGCAGTAAGAGGTGCCAATAGGTTTCAAACTTTAGGCAGGTTTATGAGACCCTAGGCAGCTTATTTACAATGAACTTAAAACCTTGTCTGCTTAAATTTCTTTTACTTCTATCAAAGGTTTTATTTTGACTCTATGAACTCGTAAAATACTGTTTTGAAATGCCGTTTTAGGACTCATTTAAACTATCTTATTATGACCAGTTGAAAAAGCATTTTAAAACCATTTCCCCTCCAGTAAATGCCAAATACGGTAAATTAGCATTGAGAAAAGTCACCAAACTACCAACAAGTTTTATAGAAGCCATTGCGAAGATAATTTGGCTTTGTTTGGCAAAACTGTGATATTTCCCAATCGCCATATTGAAATATAAGAAATCATTGAAACATGGAAATACACCAAATTTAAATGTAATACAAATGAAGTACACATCAGTGATCAACCTCATTGAATTCCAAAAAATTTCCGGAAATTCATGATAAATTTATCGAATATATTTGTTTCACTTTGATTTTTGTTGATGTAAACTCGCATAATCTCCGAGGCGCATTAATTTTCAGCTCTTATCGTGCCAATATTCACCATCTTATCATATGGGCCTATGATATTGAGCATGATATGATTGATAAAATTCAATTTGTTTTGGATATTTTGCCATCAAACAAAATTTCCCGCAACACTAGAACTTATTTCTTAGATATTATTATACTGTTAAATGAATCAGAAGATGATCGAACAAAGCAGAGCAACAAAATCCAACCACGATATCACCGTGAAGTTTGACAGCTGTGGCCATTTGGCCCTATTCTGGTTTTGATGACAGCCAATAGGTTTTATGAAGGTTCTCAAATAGTCATAACATCTTTCACTAGAACATTTTCAAAATCTTTATGGTCTTGTACAGGTCTTATTAATTTGATTCTACAATTGTCTATAGAGTGGGCCCTCTGTACACATTTCGGCTTTAAAGATGCATAGAGGAGGTGCTGGTGGACATAACAGTTTTGAATGTAGATTAATCAACAAACAAGGAGGAGTGCTATACGGCTGGAATAAAACTAAAATTGTTACTTGGGTGCTCCATTGTGAACTTTAATGCACGGAAGCATACGTTTTTTTCCTGACACTACGGGGAATCAATACCTTAGCAGATCATAAGCTTTCGTGCAAATTTACCTCCAAAAATAAATTTGAATTCATTAGGGGCATCACCTCGACAAGTTGCTTTGTAGAACCAAGGAAGCTGCCCATAATCCATCTTCCTGTACGTTTCGTTTTCCATTAGGATACGTCCTTCGTACTCCTTAAGAACCTCATTTCCGACTTCTGGACACGTTTTTCCGCCACTAGATTCTACTTCAGTGTCCTGTTTGATTGCTAAAAATTGAAATGTTTCTCACAGACAACACTGACGTATCTCTCTGACGGTGATTTGGCTTCTTGGAGGTATCATACTCTGACAGTCCTTCCAAACCTTAGTTCAACTACAACGCTTGCTATGATCCTGCCAATCGATAGTATGCCACTCACGGAACACGCTTGATTTAGCATATTACAACGAGTTCGCAATTTTTGAACCTGACCACGCCGAGTTTTTGAAGTTGGTGTCCATATTTTAATTGTTGGTTCACGGCTTCTATCAAATAATTCTTACTGTGAAACAGCAAGAATTCTGACGATCTTTTCAGAACTCAAGAAAAAAACATTTCAAAGCCAATCTGCTGTCAGATACATTTTCAGTTTCGAAAACTAGAGCACTGCAGTATAATATACGGTGTGTCCAAATTTAAATGACTCAAGGCTTACATCCCGTTCGCACTGGAAACGTATATTACGTGGTATACACGGTGTTCAATAAGTTCGAATACAAGTTTTCATCATTGCGTAGGTATGCGCCATGTACATATTCTGCATTGGTATTGGTGTCAGCTTTAGCTTCATTCATACGCTACCGAATGTGCGCGGTGTTGACATTCTGTTAGTTGTTGTTCGTTTGTTACGCGCGATGAAAGAGTATCGGGACTTCGTAATTAAGCGTTTTTTGAACGGTGAGCGACCCGGCGATATATTCCGGCTGCTGAAATCGCATGGGGTCAAGCGGAACTTTGTCTACACGACCATCAGGCGATACCGGGAGACGTCCTCGACCAATGACCGTGCGAGATCCGGTCGGCCGCGTTCAGCGAGGACGCCACGGGTCATCAAGATCGTGAGGGAGCGAATTCGGCGCAAAAAGAACCGCTCAATCCGGAAAACGGCTGCAGATCTCAACGTTTCCATTGGAACCGCTCACACCATACTCACCAAGGACCTTGGTTTCAGGCCTTACAAAAAACGTAAGGTCCATGGCGTTTCGGAGGCTACCAGCAAAAAGCGGTTGGATCGAGCTAAGAGGATCCTCTCTCGGCACGCTGGTCAGGAGTTTGTTTTTCGGACGAGAAACTGTTCGTGCTGCAGCAGCTGCACAATGTGCAAAATGACCGGGTGTGGGCGCCATCGAGGGACAGCATTCCTGAATCCAATATAAACATCCCTCGGTTCCAAAGTGCCGCGTCGGTGATGGTTTGGGGGGCAGTATGCAAACGTGGTAAGCTACCCTTGGTGTTTATTGAAAAAACGTCAAAATCAACGCGGCGTACTACAAAACTGAGGTTTTGGAAAAGGTTGTTGCCCCCAGTCTCCGAAGCCTCTACGGCGATGAGCACTACGTGTTCCAGCAGGACGGTGCACCAGCCCATACGGCAAATGTGGTTCAAGCCTGGTGTCGGGACAATTTAACCGACTTTCTGGACAAAACTTTGTGGCCTCCCAGCTCCCCGGACTTGAATCCTCTCGACTTTTTGTTTGGTCCTATATGATGGCGAAGCTGAACGAATACAAGGTCAGCACTTTGGATCATTTCAAGACGGTAATTCTCAAAATCTGGGACGAAATGCCCATGCAGTCCGTGCGTGCCGCCTGCGACGCGTTCGAGAAACGTTTGAAGCTCGTTAAGGAGTACAAAGGGGGGTCATTCCAAGAGAAATGTTGTAAACGTTCCTTGTAAACATAGCTTTCAATAACATAAATCCAAAAAATAAAAAACATGTTTTCATTTTTTTAACAAATTTTGAAAGTGTATCCGAACTTATTGAACACCGTGTAGACTATATTGATATTAGCATCCATGCATCTAGTTTTCACTGGAAATAATTTGCATGGCATTTTATATCAAGATTCTCTTGATCACGTAATGTAGGATGTAATGTGAACGGGATTCTAGTTGTATTTTAGTCGACTCAGAAATTTTGAGGAAGATAGAAACTTTCAAAAGAATCTTCTGAATAATTTTTGGGAGGATTTGAAAGAAATATCAAAAGATTTTTCAGAATTAAACTAAATTTAATAATATTAATATGATTGTAAGTAATCACAATGAAATGAAAAAAATATATATACAAATCTGCATGACTTGAACCTAAATATACGAAAAAAGATTGCGGAAATATCTTTAAAAAAACACAAAACCATCTAGAGGCCATTTGAGGTAATTGTAAAGAGTATTCTGTAAAAAGATCTCAAGAAAGTTACCAGAATAAGTTCAACTTTAATAAAACGATTGAAGAAGGAGAAATTTGACATATTTTATAATAGTTATAGTTGTAATAGTTATAAAAATAGTTTTAAAAAACGTGAAGGAATCCATGAGAAAAATAAAGAAAATTAACTGAAAGAATGGGAAGAAAATCACAGACATTAATTCAAAATGTCCTTACATTTATTTACAAGACGCTTTGACTGACGGTAATAAGATTACCGATATAAACCATTAGGAAATAAGAGATCTAAAAAAATTAACAACAATTGGTCAATAAGCAAGCCTTTTGGAAGTCTCAACATATATCAGAAACATATTTAATTAAAAGTATGCCAACCACATTACTTAACATGAACTGTAAAATAAGATTTTTACCGAAAAAAACGATATTATTTAAACCAACCAACGAGAACTTTAAAAAGAAAATTGAATCACTTTGTATATGAATTTGTATTCGCAAATAGTGAGATATTCCTACTTTTAATGTTCAGTGATCATAAGAAGAAATGGCATTTTAATATTTTTCAAATAAAAATATTATAATGCCATTTCAATTTTAAATGTTATCATGACTAAAGTGGGTCCCACATCAAATCGCATCACGGAAAAAACGCTATTGAAAATTACCCATTGGGTATTTTTTCCTGAAAATTTGGGTAGAAGGAGTGTCGAGTACTCTTATGTTGTTGTATACGCTCATCCGAATTTACCCAAAATTGAGTAAAGATAACCCAAAATCATAAAAATTTGAACTACTCAAAATTGGGTAACTAGATTTAAACCTTCAATTTATATGATTTTGGGTTAGTTCTACCCATTATTATAAATTCTAGTTTTTATGGATATTAAGTTAAATATTTTGGCTTTTTCTTTTATATTCTTTTGAAGAAAAGTGGTTGGTTATCTTTCGATCGAAGAAATCGAATTTTGAGAATAGAATTTTTATGAATAATAATTGGAAAATAGAACAAAAATTATAATACCTTTCAATTCGCGGTACGTTTCCGTATCCTCTTCCGCTGCTCCAATAGTTGAATGATCGTTTTTTCAATTTGTTTTTATTAAATGTTTCTCCTTACTTTGGAAAAATGGTGACTGACGCTGCCAGTTATTCACTATAGTCTAACAACTCAATTTTGTATTGAACCATATTTTTGAAAAACCGAGTAAGACTTACCCACTTTCATAAATCGCCTTACCCATGGTTTGACGTTTCAGTCTGTTTTATGAAAAAGGGTACAAGTTACTCAATTTCGGGATAATCCGAATGACCGTGTATTTTTATTGCTGTCAGTTTTTCGTAAATTGTAAAATATGGTGTCACACAGCAACGTCGCGAAATGATTTTGCGCGAGCAGCTGGAAAATCCTCAACTCTCTCATCGGGACATAGGAAAACAACTCGGAATCGAACTGTCAACGATGAGTCGTGTGATTAGACGTTACTACGAAGCTCTGAGCATCGAACGGAAGGAGAAATACGGTCAAAATAAATGTTCTATTAGTGATCAGGATCACAAGCGTGTCGCGAAAGCGTTTAAGCGGAAGCCCAATGCTTCGGTCAGGGATGTGACAAAAAGTTGAATCTGTGCTAGTCTTTCCGTTCAGAGAGCCAAGGACCGGGAGGGTCTGTATACGTACAAAGTGCAGGAGGCTCTGAATCGTGATGAACTAGGAAATTTTCTACAGTGTTTTTTCCGTGATGCAATTTGATGTGGGACACCCTTGATGAATAGGATTGTCGAATGGAGCCTTTCAATTTGTAATAAAAAGTTTAGGATCGGCAATCCATTCAAAATGTAGAATATACGACTAGATTCGACTCCTAAATAACAACAATTAAGAACGCCCAGTGAAAAAAAGGCAAAATAATCATGACGGCATAACATATGTTAAGAAATCCAAAACCAATCATTCCTTGAATGCATGGTAAATGTATTGCCAAACAATTTCAAACATTTGCCCCAATTACCTGATAGTATTCTTCTTCTTCTCTCTGTTTTTCTCGATATTTGACCATTCGTCACTTTTAGTTACTAGACTTGTTTACCCTCTTTGAGCTATTCGACCATTTGTCATTCAACGTTTTGTTTCTCGACATTCAGTACTGCAACTCGCCATGTTCATGAATAAATGTTCACCAATAATTAATGGAAACACGTAAGCAATTCGCCATCTACTGTACAACACGCATGTTTACACCGTGTCCAATATATTCTCATACACGTTTTCCTTGCATTGGTGTCGTGCAACCACTCAACATGCTTCACGTATGTGTAGTTTTACACTATGTTTATACAAACGCTTTAAGGTTTTGTCCGATTGTTTTCATTCGGTGTTTATCTTTTACCAGCGATGAAGGAGTTTCGTGCTGTGGGGATAAAAAAGCTTTTGAAAGGTGAGCCCCGGGGAAATTTGAAAAACCTCGGAGTAAAGCGGGATTTTGTGTACCGAACCATACGAAGGTACCGTGACACCTGCTCAAATAATTATCAATAAAATCTGCATTATAGATTTGAAATATAAAGAGTTTTATTTTGTATGGGAATTTATTGGACACGGTGTATTAAATCAACTTGCATCTTATTTCTTGAAATTTTATTACCACCATTTTCACCACTGGAAAGAATATGTGTGAATTCAGTTATGATTATCCAAAATTATTTATAAACATTTGAGACGTAATGAAGGATAAACTCATGCATATTATTTGAGCGTGTAATCGTATTACCTTTGGTTTGCATGTCAAAACCCCTATTTCGGTTCGTTTCTTGCCATTATGCCATGCAAAATATCACGGATTGAATTATAAGTTACATCCTCTTCAATACACCAAGTGTGCAGAATTTTTCTTCGAGGGAAACGAGGGAAAATTCTGCACACTTGGTGTATTGAAAAGGATGAAACGTATAATTAGATTGCCAAAAGGGCAAAGTACATCCGGTATGTTTAAACGAATGCTTGGACAATATGGTGAGCAGGATTTTCCGAGAATTGGACGAAAACCTGGTTTCGGCAATCCCGAATTGATTCAAAAAGTCGTCAATTATATTCGGGAAATCAGCCCCATACCCGTGATTTGGCAAAGATATGTTATAGTGGTCTAAGGAAAGAAATAATTCTGCCCAATGTTGATGTCGTCAACATTTGTCCAAAACTCGAACCAACGCTCCGAATTGAAGTCGTACAAAAACATTGTACTACCCAAATGCAAATGATAAACAGATTTTTAAACTTAGTCTACCACAGCTAGGTTGCCGAAAGACGAGGGTTTCCGATTCTCATTCTTTAGAAAAACATATGTACAAATAAAAGATCCAAGGTTTCATTGCGATGTAAGTATTAAAGCTCGTAACATTATATTTCATTCAACACGAAGCAGCAACTTGCAAGAAATATTGCTTACAAACGAGGTAAAAGTTGTAGAAATTTACACGATCTCTAATGTACACTTGAATGTTTTTGTGATTAATGGATAATGAGCATGATATTGAACACACATTCAACAACACACTTCTTTTTCGAACTGCGTAGGTAAAGATTTTAAAAATATGAAAACTCATTCCTCACACAGTGCTGCAAATTAAATATAACGATTTTCATCGCACAAATAAATTCCACCGCATTGACATAACATTTCCGAGCACCAAATGGATTACAACAAAGAGCCCACATTTCAAACACAGCGCTCAGTCGGTTTGTTCCAATTCCCACTGCTCCCCAGCTAATATCCATTTTTATTGCCGCAATTTATCCACACGACCGACCCCGAAACGGATATGACCGACCGCAAGAAACGCAAATCACTCACATTCCAAACGTGTCTTCCATCAAACCCGAGGTACGTCAAGGTTCACCCAATCGATGCTGATAGCTGCTCATCACGCAAAAATCCTTCCCGAAACATGCGCACCCAATAAACAATCCCAACATGTGTATTTTCCAACAAATTTCCTTTCAATTTCACCCCCGAAAAAAGAAAAATAAGAAAGCAAGCAAGCAAATATATTACCCACCTACAATATGCGTGCGGCCCTATGAATATTAATATCCCGATTGGCTAACCCCTCCCGCTAGGAGCACCTTACACTCCCATCGTTCGTGCCTGTTCCACCCGGTTGCCTCAATCAGTCACTGGAGTCGTCGTCGTCGTCGTCGTCGTCTTCCTCGGGTGACAAATGACATTCACAGTAGACATCCGAAATCCGGAACCACTTACCGAATAAATATAAATTGATAAATTAGTCCAACCGGTGAACAGTGGAGAGCCTCCGGAAATCCCTCCACTAATCTTCGTGAACGGATTTCAGATGTGATCGATATCCCGTCCGCAAGAACGACGATTGTCGAGGCCTTGAAGAGGTCATAAATTACCACCAGACGGTGTACAAAGTCAATCGGGGTTCAGATGGTGATGGTTCAGATAGAACGGCTTGATTGGTAGGCAACACGGGGAAGCAGTAATTGATGGAGAAGGCGCTGCAATATGTCAACGAAGGCGAAAGAAAGTAACGGGCGTTTGGAGGTTGGAGATTTGTAAGTTCGAGGGAGCTCACCTGTCGAGGTTTTGATGATAACTGCCAGTTTTTGGGAAAATATCATAATATAAACAATCAACGCGGCCAAAAATTATGAATTACAATATCAATATCACGTAACGTAATATCAAGCATGATATCCAATATTGGTGACAGTAGGAGAATAATTTTACTCCCAACTGAGCTTGGGAAACATCATTCACTCACACGTGCACCACCGAAACAAAATACCATTCCTCGGCCAATAGTGTACATTATTTGTACAGCATTTTGGATTTTTCACAACGACCAAATTTAATACATGCAAAAGTAAACTGGCATGACAGAAAATGTCATGACATTTTTGTACTGTTTTCTACAGGCGACGAAACATTTCTGCTGGTTTGAAAAATGTTGCGACACAGGTTTATGTCACTCCGAATTTCCCTGACTGCTGGCTTATTACTGCATGTATACGATGTTTATTATATGGAATCAAATTATCAAAATTGATACTTACATTCCTTACCAAAGTATTTAAAAAAAAAGTCCATTTTTGACCAAGCTTTCAAATACAGTCACGCGGAATTTGAAAATGTTGGCAAAGAAGGCGACTTTTTTCTCTTTCTGAATTTCTATCGTTCGCTTTTGCTCAGGGATCTGGCGGACAGCGATTTTCTTGTAGTCAACATCTCTAACAACGAAAATTCAAAAGATTCATTGTTTGTAAACAATGCTGGCGTTCCTACCCGTAGTCACAAACGTCATACGGGCCTTATTCAGTAGTATTTGCATACTGTCAGACGCTAGTCAAAAGGATAAGGTTGCCAAGCCCCATTCATTAATTGGCTCCTATAGCGTTTCCAATCATCAGAGTGTCAAATATTTACTTTTTTCTTCCTAAAAACATAAGGTAACTTTGACGAGTGATACAACTGTTATTTTCTGACTCTGCAACAATGATATTTTGTAACTTGAATGTATTACAGCAAAACACGAAGGAAAACAACAAAATGTTGCATCGATGATGCGAAAGTGATAAGTTGCTGTGAGAAAATGTTTTAGTTTGCACTCATGTTGCATCCTTGTTTTGATTTAAAAGCGATGAAAAAAAACGTTTTGTCATTATTGCAACACACTACCGATAGAAGCAACATGTTGTTTTATCAGCAAAAGTGACAATCAGTTGTTGCTGTCAAACAAATATTTGATCTGAGTAATTGTAAAATTTGTTGTTGAACACAATCACACACTGAACACAATTTTTGGCAAACTTGTTGTAAATTGACTATTCTATCAGGGAAAAATTAAAAATATATGCAGTTAAGGCCTGATTTTCAACCCAGAACATCCTGAACATGAAGATGTTCGGAACTTAGTATCTACAGTTGTAAATATAGCTTTTCCGATTATGCAAAGCTACGATATCTTTTCAACCATGTTCATTTCGCTTTCTGGAAGATCAACATATAATGAGATAATCTGAAATGTTCTAGATCGTCCAAACTGTCCGGAAGTTTGGAACTTAGGATATACAGTTGTAAATATAGCTTTTCCGATTAAGCAAAGTTACGACATCTATTTAACCATGTTCATGGAATCTTTTGGGAAGTCAACAGCCATTTTGAGATAATTTGGGATGTTTTAGGTCATCCAAACTGTTCGTGAGTTCATGACATAGGATCTAAAGTTTAAACGGAAGCTTTTTTAGCTACAGAAATTAGCTATTTGTATTCAATAAAGTTAAATACATCTCTTGAATGGTCAACCGACACTATGAGATAATCTGGGATGTTCTATGTCACCAAAACTGCCCTTGAGTTCAGAACATAGGATCTACAATTGTAACGGTAGCTTTTTCAGCTTTGTTAATCTACGATATGTATTCAACCATGTTCATTTAGTCCTTTGGAAGGTCAAAAGATATTATGAGATAATCTAAGGTGTTCTAGCTCTATAGTTTTACGGCTATTAAAAGTTACGATATATATGCTACCATGTTAAATGGATCTTCTGGAGGGTCAACCGATATAATGATGAAATCTGGTATGTTCTGAGTCATACCACACTATTCATAGGCTCATAAGTTAGGATCTACAATTGCTTTTTCAGAAGAACAAATTATACAAGATATATTCGACTATGCTCATTGGATCTATTGGAAGAGCAACTGACATTATGAGATAATCTAGGAAGTACTGAACTAAGGATCTAAAATCGTTATTAGCTTTCCAGGCTGTTCATAGCTATGCTACGTTTTCAATCATGTTTTTGAGTCTTTCAGACCTTCCAACAAATATTTTGAGATGTACTGGGATGTTCTATATCAACCATACAGTTCTGGAGTTCAGACATTAGGTTCTCAAATTTTAACTGTAGCTTTTAAGGCTATACAAATTTACGATACATAATATACCATGTTCACTGTATTTGCTGGTAGGTCAATGTAGATAATTGGATAACCTGGAAAGTTCTACGTCATTCAAACTACTATGCAGTTCAGAACTTAGGATCTAAAATTGGTCGGAGTTCTGCCAGATTACACCAAATGACTTTTGCGTAGCTTCATTCGGCGTAACTGGTGATGAGCACTGAGTACTGACCTCTGAGTGCTGAGCACTGAGCACTGAGCACTGAGTTTTGAGCACTGAGTACAGAGCACTGAGCACTGAGTGCTGAGCACTGAGCACTGAATGCTTAGCACTGAGTACTGAGCACTGAGTACTGAGTACTGAGCACTGAGTACTGAGTGCTGAGCACTGAATGCTGAGCACTGAGCACTGAGTGCTTAGCACTGAGCACTGAGTGCTTAACACTGAGCAATCATTGCTGAGCACTGAGCATTGAGCATTGAGCACTGAGCACTGAGCACTGAGTACTGAGCACTGAGTGCTGAGCACTGAGCACTGAGTACTGAGTGCTGAGCACTGAGTACTGAGCACTGAGCACTGAGTGCTGAGCACTGAGCACTGAATGCTTAGCACTGAGTACTGAGCACTGAGCACTGAGTGCTGATCACTGAGTGCTGAGCACTGAGCACTGACCACTGAGTGCTGAGCACTGAGCACTGAGTGCTGATGACTGAGCACTAAGCGCTAAGAACTGAGTGCTGAGCACTTAGTGTTGAGTACTGAGCACTGAGTCCTGAGCACTGAGTACTGAGTGCTGAGTACTGAGCATTAAGAACTGAGTGCTGAGCACTGAGCCATGAGTGCTGAGCACTGAGTGCTGACCGTTGAGCATTGAGCACTGAGTGCTGAGTACTGACCCCTGAGCACTGAGTGTTGAGCACTGAACGCTTAGTGCTGAGCACTGAACACTGAGTGATGAGCACTGAGTACTGAGTGCTGAACACTGAATGTTGAGCACTGAGCACTGAACACTGAGTGCTGAGTACTGAGTGCTGAGTACTGAGAACTTAGCACTGAGTGCTGAGCACTGAGTGCTGAGCGCTGAGCATTGGGCCGTTTCTAGGCTGGAAGTAGACTACTTATAAAAATCATGAAGTTTTAGTCATCGAAAGGAATGTTTCAGGCCATAAGTAGAGTACTCATGAAAAATCATGAACTTTGAGCCGGCGAAAAGCATGTTCCGATAAAAATTTGTATCTGTCGCCACGTCACGGATCGTGGCAAAATTTTCGCTCTTGTGGCACAGATTCCTTGTGACCAATCGTGTCAAAAATAGAAGTACTCTCCAGAATTTAAAAATTAGGACTCTCATAAGCATTTTCGCTGCACATACTTTAAAATTTGGTCATATATAGTTTCCACAATGTTAGTTTATCCGGGTCAATATGCCCTTATACCAACGATAACGATAACATACTCGTGTGCTTTTCAGAAATCGCAAACGTATTTTGTGATTGACCCACCTTTCATTTCATGTGTCGTACGTTTTGAACAGATCTTAAATAGTCAAGATTGACAAAGAGAAACGTCAGTGTGCACGGTAAAATAAAACAGTACCCAGCGGAGCAGTTGTAGGAAGCCAATTCAGGGTATAATAATGTTTACCTACAGTTGGGTACAAGTTACTTACTTTTGGGTAAAATTTTACCCAAAACTAAGTTATTCGAACCCAGCTGTAGATAAACATGATTATACCCAAAATTGGCTTCTCGCACTTAACTGCTCCGCTGGGTACTTTTTTCTTAGTGTGTGATGTCAGTTTCCAACGTATACAAAGTACAAGGTGCAATGTAGTGGTACGAAAAAGCGAAAGCAAAAAATAATTATGAAATCCAGCCAAAATAGTCAAAAGGTCGTATATAAAATTTGTAAACAATGGCTTCCAGTGTATTTTCTTTGATCTGCTTGCTCCCACGAACAAACTGCACCAGAAACAGATACAGAGTGATAGTGGTAGTCCGTCGGCAGTGGATGTAGATGTAAGCAACTTGGAATTTCCAGGAAATTTACGTTTTAAGTCATTGTTTACAATTGTTACATTCGGCCTTTTGACGATTTTGTCTAGAAATGTCTTCAAAAATGCATGAAATTTAAGCAGTTTTGATTAAAAAATCATCCAAACCCAAGTTTTTTGCTTGAATTTTTGTGTATAGGTATTAAGTTACTCTTGTACGTTACATAAGTATACAAATTGATTGGAGGAATATGTTATTACTGAGTACTTTTGAGTCGATTAGCGCTGGTATTTGAGGTGTTTGAAAACGCGATGATGATTGTTTCCCAATTTTGAGTATCACACTTATTTAGGCATTTTTTCTGATTAATATAACGCAAATGCATATTTTTTCAAATAATAAATTTAAATTAAGAATTTAATTTTTATGACTATGATTATCGTTAGAACATATTGTTCAATTTCACTTTATGCCTGGCAAGAATCACTGTTTTAGGAAGATCCACAACGATTTCTCAGAACAAACATGGATGTTTGTTTGCCATCCGGTTACGCCTACATTTGAGTAACTTTAACTCAAAAACGTTAGAACCGAACGTACCCTCCATTAACTTTCATTGTCACAACTCAATTTTCAGCAATCCCTGTTTTTTTTCTTTATCTTGGTATGAAAACGAGTGGTGGCCCATCGATTTAGATTTTAAATTAACCTCCGATGCGCAAATTGAGAACGACGTCATCCGACCAATATTATATTATTGAAAAAAATAATATGTAGCTATCTCAAAATTGAGTTTGGCGGTGGTTTCTTGCGTTTTGGAAAACAATAAATCAAATTCATAAAGTACGATTACTCAGCATTTGACGTTTGAGATACATATATAAAATTGAGTTAAATTTACTCAACATTGAGTAAGCTCGAATGAGCGTGTATGTGAGAATACGGTGACATCTGGCAATATACTTTACCTTGTTTTCAAAGTACTTTGGTCTTTATTTGCACTAGGAGGGAACGGCATGAGGATAACAAGATATGTCAGTCCGTTTACTGGGAAGTGCGCATTCGAGGGGGACCATTTTTAATTTTTGAAAACGACACTGGAATGACGAAATATTTGTACCAACTGTTCCTTCTTAACATTCTTTTTTGTTTATACCTTATTTAAAACTTTCTTTTTTTACAGCACTTTACAAATGTGAAAAAAATGTGTTCAATGCAAAAACGTCACTTTCTATGGTTTAGAAAAAGTCAACAAAATTAAAACGCCTTATTTAAAAAACGCCTTATTTAAAAAAAATTTAAGTGCATTTTTAAAATCCATTCCAGGTCATATTGACCCCTTCAAGAGAAGGTTAAAAAAAATTGATCACCTGACAGTTAAGCAAAACATCTAGCATATTTTTCAAAACAAACAAAATATCATCAAAAACAGATAGAAGGAGTTCCCGTCGGATTAGATATGGATGTTATTAAGCTGGCATTTCCAAGAAATTTACGTTTAAATGATTTTTCACAATTCTTATTTTCAACCTTTTGATGATTTTATCTTGGTTTCATACACAGAAAAAAATGATTAATTTTAGCAAGCGCGTAGAATTCCCCTTCGTTTAATTCCAAGTCAAAGAAGGCGTAAACAACGAAATTGTTTGCAATAATTCAAGTGCCATACAACAATGTTTGCAATCTTTCATACAACAGACTAGATTCAGGCATTATCTGGCTTGAATTGACATGAAATATCCCATTATGTGCTATCAATTAGCATTCCCTCCATGTGCATTAGATATCGCAGAAAATTAAATGTTTCTTTTTATCTGAGTATGTGACTTCACAACACATTCGTTCAGATCAGTGCTGTAAATAGTCATTTCGACTCAATGCCCTAAATTTGCCAACAACTCGTTCCAGGAGCTGATTTTCACAATAGCACGTATGGAGAAATTGTAGTGCTTGCTTAGTTTCATAAATTTGATTTACTGTGTATTGTTCTGACTGTTAAATCTCAGACGTGAGAGAGAAATATCTGAATATTCAAATGATATTCATCAATGAATACACTTTCTATATACCAGTTAGGGCAATGCACATTTAGACAAAGTTGTAGAATTTGTTAAGAGCTTCAATTTTATCATACACCATGTTCATGAATTCAGCTGTCGAACAAAATTATCGGTAAATTTATCCAATTGCACGAAATGACATTTTACGTTATTCTTTTTGTGTACGTTTTTGCTTCATATATGCACAGATAAGAAAAAAACATTGAATTTTCTGCGATATCTAATGCACATAAAGGGAATGCTAGTTTTGGAAGAAAATAATTGGATATTCCATGTAAATTCAAGCCATTCAACGCCTGAATCTAGTCTGTTGTATGCAAGATCGCAAATATTGTTGTATGGCACATGAAAAATTGCAAACAATTTCGTTGTTTACGCCACCTTTGACTTGGAATTAAACGAAGGTGAATTTTACGCGCTTGTTAAAATTAATTATTTTTTTCTGTG
>JASCZW010008745.1:0-47845 GCA_034211315.2 Aedes japonicus | reverse complement strand
ATATATATATATATATATATATATATATATATATATATATATATATATATATATATATATATATATATATATATATATATATATATATATATATATATATATATATATATATATATATATATATATATATATATATATATATATATATATATATATACAGCAATTCCACAGCAAAAAAGTGATAATGATCTCTCAGAATCTCTCAAGGTATAATATTCGGTGGATTGTTCAGTCATCTGAAAAATATTAGACCCGTATTTTTTCGCTGCCTGCTATGACTGGATCATCTGCGTCAGACTGGTCCAAAAAATCGTGATTTTTCAAAAATCTTCAATTTTCAAAAAATTTATAACTCCTAAACCGTTTAACCGATTTTAGTCATTTTTGTGCCATTGTGTTTGTATTTTTTTGAATTTCCAAGCAAAAAAATACGGACACCTTTGAATATATCAATTTTTGTATGAAAAAATACACGAAACAAATGGCGTTTTTCTTTTTGAATTTGACTGCGAGGGCCTGCAACGACGCTCCTTGTTTTAGTATTTTTAAAAATGAAAGAGCCTTCAATTTTACACCAACATATAAAAAATTGGAGATGTTCTGCGTGTCGTTTGAGAGATACAATTTTATAAATAATAAATCATTACTCTTCATTTACACATCACCTGCCTGCAGGAAACGATGAAGATGCATGGTAGATTACCAGCGCGTCTCCATCCAATCAAACCTATGACTAATAGAAATCTATGAGTTACCCAAGCAAACTTAGCATAACATTCGAGTCAGCCCTTAAGGCTTTCTCAGGTAGCTCACACAGACCAATTCCGCTATTTTTTGACGATTACCTTTTTCAAATAAATATAGAGCTTTAAAATTTCAAATATTTTTTGCTTAGTGTAAGTTCCAAGGAAAAACACTTTAAAGCCGCGCGTACGATGATGTAACATGTTAAAAACCGAAGAAAACACTTTTATACATTTGCTTTCTTTTATTTATTAAGTTTTTTCGTAACAATTTTATACATTTTTCTTCCGTTGAAAATGAATTTTAGCCGGGCTAACAATAATATACTCTTCGTTTTGAGGCTTTAAAACTATGGAATGACTGAGTCCCTGAAATTTGCAGCTACACGTGTGTAACGATTTTTTTAATTTTCTTTCCATTTTATTATAGTCGGATTCCGAAAAAATTGATAGTGTATTTTCGAGTCTGGCTTAGAAATAGCCTCGTGGAAGTAAGTAAGTTCTTTCGGCCGTTTGTTATGTGATGATCTTGCCGACTGGCTTTCGCTGGCATTTCAGTTTACAATACGCCTCCCCAAAGCATCACGAGGGCCATTTCACGACAATCAGCGAAAAAATCTCCACTCGGCATCACATGCCACAACGCCTGCTGGCGTCTTTTGCATGTTGCACAGGTTAAAAGCGGTCATTTTATTTTTGTATTGGCTCTAGATCCATCTGAGTATGAAAGTAGATTTTCTCTAGACCTGATAACACACACTTTTGCTAGAACGCTATGCATTGAGTCAAAAAAGACGCACTGCGACGATGATTATGTTTGAAGTGAAAGTCAGCAATTGCAATAAAACTGGTAAACTTCAAATCAATTTGATTCTTCGTCTTTAAAATAGACAGCAATGAGGTGACGTTAGTACATTGAGCGTTTGCCCAATGAAAGCACATAGAACTGCATCCTGCACAACGAATGAATAATTCTCCGAAAAATCGCAGATTATGACACACTCAGTAGCTTTTAAATTGTTTTTCACGCGTTTCGAATGGATCTGCCTGTCGCTCAGCTGTAAAGTTATGTGGCAATAAATTGAGTAATTTTTCTAAAAAAGTATAATAAATTCTTGTGTGTCCATTTCAACTCAGTCCAAACTGCATCTTTCTGCTTGACGCCATTGTTTAAATTGTAATGATTCAACGTGACCGTTATTAAGAATGGTCATAAGTTCTACCGCCAGGTCATTCCCGGACAATTTTCGCAACATTGCTGCAAGCAATGCTTCATTTGGATTTTGACAAATTATGTTTGAAAACATATCATGGTAGGACTGAACACCATCTGGAAGTAATTGTTTACTTTGGAGTGTTTTAAAATCAATTTAACGTTTTGGTGGTAAATGCAAACGCACACCGTATGCGTGCATTACTTGTTCCTGCCAAAATGCAGTGTTTTGGACGAGTTACTGCGAACATCGAAAATCCAATCTTAATATCAGGATGAGTATTTTTAAATATGAGTACGCCTCTTGCAAATTGCATAAAACTAACCTTCTTTGTATGTAGATCCTACCTTCTTCATTGCTGGATATCAAATAATCCCTTTTCCTGGGCACTACACGACTTATATCGTCGCTATTATAAAATGTACGAACACGCATTAGCGTTTCCTCTCCTAACGAAGCTCTACTAATCCTCTTTTTGAGGCACTGACATTATCTCTCCTGTTGTTGTAGTACTTCAACTTGGTTGGCCTATATATTGGGAAGCATCAAACTCTTGCAGCAATCCTATATGTGGACCAACTTTGGGCAGTGTGGTTAAAATCCTATAACCGTCATTGCTATCTTTTGTTTCACTTAACATTATCCTTAAGCTGTGTTAGCATTTCATTATCGTCAGACAAAACGTGTTATTGGTGGTACCGATCGATTCATAGCTGGTTGTTTCCAATGAGCCTGTAAATAAATATAACAAATTATTGATTAAAATTGATTGATTGGAAATCATGCAAATAATTTCTATTTTATTATTTACTTTGGTAGGAAAAGAACAATGCCGGACGTTGTCCTGCAAGGGCAATCGTTTTGCGACTGGTTGCTTCGCACGATTCTAAAAGAATGTAAAAATAAAAATGTTCCAGTAACAACTGCAAGAGAAGAATTCAAATTAAAACAGAATTATATGAACTTTTATATAACATACCTGTAGTGCCAGATACTGGATGGTCCTGTAATGGGTTCTTCGGTCATGGCATCAATGTGCTTATACAATTTCTTGTAGCAACTTCTGACAAATGAAAGAGCTACTCTCATCAATTTTAACCTTTTTTTCCACAGCATGGTCGTACACTTTGCGTTGATTTTTCTGGAACACGAACTCAACACCCAAACACTACAAATTGAACACTCACGTATCATTTTACGATATTCTTTGATATAACTGTTCTGATATGATACTTTGTTTTCAACTTACAACTTTACATAAATTTCCGTGTTTTATGATGATGTTTATATTGTACCTACGATCAAGTGAAGTGAACTGCAGCCTGAGACTACAATAGGTATTGAATTGTTTCGGCTGTAGCGATCAGGTCTATTTGCAGACGGAGCGAGTAGAGCGGAATTTCTAAAGCGAGAAAGCAACAGAATAACAGATAACGCAAGCGAACGACGAAGTATGAAATGAAAGAGATGTTGTTCACTCTGCTGCTTCTCCGCTTTAGAAATTCCACTCTACTCCCTCCCGTCAGCGAGCAGACCTGATCGCTACAGCCGAGAAACAATTCAATTCAATCTCACAGGTCGATAAACATTCTACATCTACAGGCAGGTAGTCAATACGTATCAACTGGTTCTTCTTTAAATAATAATACCAATGCCCTCTGTGTAACGAAAGGAATGTTAGGTAATCAAATTGTCAATATCTACCTAAAGTCTCATTAGTCTTAGTTGCTATAATATTATATAATTATGTCAAGTAAATATTATTTATTATATAATATTTACTTGACATTCTGTGACCTACTCATAGATTTCATTAGTCATAGGTTTGATTGATGAGACGCATGGTAATCTACCATGCATCTTCATCGTTTCTACAGGCGGGTGATGTATAAAATGAAGAGTAATGATTTATTATTTAAAAATTGTATCTCCAAAGATACGCATGAACATCTCCAATTTTTTGATATGTTATGTAAAATTAAATGCTCTTTCATTTGAAAATACTAAAACAAGGAGTCGTTGAGGCCTCTCGCAGTCAAATTCAAGAAAACTATTTGTCTTGTATTTTTTTCATACAAAAATTGATATATTTAAAGGTTTCGTATTTTTGCTTGGAAATTCAAAAAAAATACCAATACAATGGCCAAAAATGACTAAAATCGGTTAAACGGTTTAGGAGTTATAAATTTTTGAAAATTGAAGATTTTGAAAAATCACGATTTTTGGACCAGTCTAACGCAGAAAGGTCCAGTCTAATAACGAAATAAAAAATACGGGTCTAATATTTTTCGATGTTGAACAATCCTACCGAATATTATAAAATTCTGAGAGATCGTATAACTTTTTTTCATGGAATTGCTGTATATATATATATATATATATATATATATATATATATATATGTGTGTGTGTGTGTGTGTGTGTGTGTGTGTGTGTGTGTGTGTGTGTGTGTGTGTGTGTGTGTGTGTGTGTGTGTGTCTGCGTTACAAATAATGTCACATCGGTTTCTCAGCCATCTGTGAATCGATTTCAGTTCGGTTGACGGCAAATGGAAGCTACAGCATTTCCATAGAACGGTATTGATTTTTTTTCATTCGGACATTTCGTTACAAAGATATGAACGAAACAGTACTTGACGGCCTATTATAATAGTAATCAAACAGTTTAGTCTCCGATTACATACTGAGCTATTAGTGTGCCGATTTTAGTTTTGTTGGCGCCAAATCAAAGCTATGAAATCTCTCAATAACTGGTCAAAATTTCATTATGATTGGATAATCCTTCATGGAGATGTGACCAAAACAATACCTGAGAGAACGAGAGCAACGAATTGTGAGATGAAAATATACTCGTTGCAGTTCAAAACCAAACAGTACCACTCACACCAATCGATGCCGCTTGCATTCGATTGTGTCAAATCTGGGGCATTGTATAGCACATACGGCGGACTAGCCACACTAAGCGACTCTATAGAATTCAGGATCGATTGGCTCGAGTGGTTTTGAATTGCAACGAGTATATTCGAAAATTACACAAAGTTTCCATTTACTATAACTACACAATTTTGACGATTAAGTATTAAGTATTTATTAAGCATCTTGATTCCGTATTGATAATCAAAATTCATCCTGTGGACTAAATATACGAAATTTCTAATATTTGTGTAAATTATTCTTTTATATAATAGGTCGTTAAACACTATTAATGTCAATATTTCAATCACTTCGATAAACAATATGTTCAGGATTGACAAATAGTTCATTTTATAAACTAAATGTTTGAATTTTCCTGGATCTTCTTGGAATTTCTGATGAAAATATGTATCCAGCACCATATTGGCCACATTTGAGTTCGTAATTCGGGTGAAGTGTAAGAAGGATTCAGTCTCACCATCGGTGGATTAATGCGGGTTTTTAACTATACTATTGGATACAAACAAAACATTATATACTTTGTTCTGAGTTTGTATCAAAAAAACATCAAGTTAGATTGTGGGGGAGGTAGCTCATCAAATCTTCCGGTCCGCCTCTAAGCATCTTTATGTGAGGTACCAGGTGGGTTTCCACCGATTGCCTGTCGATCTGCCAATTTTGGAAGACGTCTGCATTGATTTATCTCAAATTATAATAATCCGTCCACTATATTACAAAACATTGCGATTGGTTGAGCGGATTGGAGATAATGAAATCATTGGGTATAGGACCAAGTCTCCCCCGGGTGGTGCGAAAATGATGAGCTTAGTAATAGAAGCGTAAAGTTGCCGGAAGGCACGAGATGCTTCCAGGGACGCTAAATCCACAAAATCCTTCAATCGTAGTTTACGGTTTAGATTGCCCTTTGGGACGCTCAACGTGCTTGTTGCGGATGTGAGTTCCAATATTAGGGTTGTTTGTAGAATGTGCACACTTTCGGTAGTTTAGTTTGGCGTGGGATTTGACCGAAAACCAATTTTTTTTTTTTTTTTTTTGAACAGATAACTGCGAAGTTTCGCCGGGGCCCTTAAGGTGGGGTTGCCGAGCGCTCGGCTGTTGAGAGTTCGGTGGAATTTCGCAGGTTTCTGTGGGAAGATCTGGGTGTGTAGTTGTGCACATTCGGAGTTTACGGAAGAATAGTGCTTCGAGCATCTAATGTGAACAGTTGCGTTGATTCTTTCTTATTTAAAATTTTTCTTATAGGGTTTGGCGCGTTATCTATAGTTTTCGGTGTTTTGTTTTTTTCGGCGCCGCGAGTGATCGAGTCAGTACAGAAAAAGATCAAATGACGGTATGACGGTAAATAATTAAAACATCCATACTATTAGTTCACCATATTTGCCGTATCACCACGGTGTCGATGCCTTGTTTATAACTGCTTTGATATCGGTTATAGGGTATTATTTTAATTTCGGTTATCTGTTGTTCGGCGGGGCGAGTGATAATGTGAGCACGGAAAAACAATAAACTGAATCCTACAAAGTGTGAGCTGTTTAGTGGATTACCTGTTAATAGAGGGAGAGGAGGGATTGGTGTTTTCCGTTTGATTCCGACTACCTTTATTGCTTGTCTTGACGGATGCGCGTGTTTCGTCTGCAGTGTGCGGACTTCTTCGGTGTCGTGTACTAATAACTCGACCAGTCGAGTTATTGGTGCACGGCACTGGGAGGTCTGCGCATTGTGGATGGGGTACGCGTGTCTGTCGGGATGGGCGGTGGGAGTGGTTGGATTTTGGATGGAGGATACTAGTTTTTCTTCTCATTTCCAATAAAGCTGCTTCTCGGTGAGATCTGGTGCTTCGCCGGGTGTGGTGGGCCGGTGGTGGGTATTATTATTAGTTGTGATCTAAAGTATTCCTTTGCCATACTCGCCGGTCCGCCATGTCTTGGAACGGGTGAACCACTATCCCATTGTGTGATTGGCTGCAATATCTTCCTTACTGTTGATATAGATCGATCCAAATTGACTATCAAGCGTTAATATAAATTTCCTTGTTTTCCTAGTGAGAAACCACCAACACACTTTGTTAGTGGTTTATATTTCACTAGACAGGTAACATAATAACTCTTAGTATCTTTTCAGATAAATGGCTAAGCTCTTGAAACATCCGGGGACTACAAGGATTTCGCTTGTATCTTTGTTCTTAGTTCTGTTCTTTTCAGGCATCAAATAGTTTATTTCTACCAGGTTTTGAAGACAATATCTAGTGTCCTGATTTTGTTTTGTTTTGTTTTTCGTTATGCTTGTCTCTTTTCAGTCACAACTCCTTCTCTCTAAATTTTCCCTATCAATCTCCTCCTATCCCTAACCAATGCACGGAAGCTAATGGGACAACGGGGCCTGTTAGTGAAAGTGGCGGCATGCTATACGGATTAGTATGCACACACGCTGAGGCTAAGTAGGTCCTGACTCAGCTTAAGTGCAGATCGGCGGGTAGTTGCCTGCCAGGGTGGGGATTGATCAATAACAATAACAATAACAAAAAAACATCAAGTTAGATTGTCCCATGTTGAAATTCTAGGTCCCACTACAACATTTCTTAAGAGATCTTCGAAAAGAAAATTGATTTAAGTTTACAACATTCTTTGTAGGAACTACTCGACGCTCAGCATTGATAAGGGGCTTATATGTAAACTTAAACAATGACTTTGACATGAAAACATTGACATTAAATTGTCTATATAAGCCACCATTTGCATTTGATAGAACTGTGTTTTTAATGATGAAATGGTGATAAAAAATAATCAGAATCATGGTAAGAGCATAAACAATAATGCACATGGCATGTGTATTTGAAAACGTAAATTCTATCGCCAACGATCCATCAATACATCATGCAGTGGGACTGATATGCCTAGAATTTTCTGCTGCAAGGCAAAATTCTACGCATATCAGTCCCACTGAATATTTTACATCGTATTTTACATACAAAAATAATCTTATTATTTGTAATACCACAGATTACATCAAAACTCGAAGCCACATCTTCAAATGCCACTCATAAATTTGTGGGTTTTACCACGAATCTTACCAGCCCTATACAATAGTGACGCAAAACTTAAAACGCTTTTTTCTCAACTGCAACTTTTGCAACATGGGACAGTTATGCGTAGAACGGCAGTATATTAATTCCTTGTTGCACGCAAATTTTGGAAGAGTTGGAAAACTCATTTCATTTTATTCAATCGACCTGAAACTTGTTGTCCATGACGTTAAATCTCCAAACTTCGAAAAAGAATAGGATATTGTTCTTTTCGAGTTAAACATGAAAAAAATGATGTAATGACGTCTAAAGAATTGTTGCGACTGTGAAGCCGAAAAGATGAGTTCTAAAGTGAATAATCAGGTTTTAAAGTAAAATTAAAGTGTATTTTTGAAGGTGAAAATAATAGAAACACGTCGTATTTAAAAAGTTGTAACAATAGCTGAGCCGTACAATAATATAAAATAAAATAACATTCAAGGTGTACAGTTTAAATTTTAAATCAAGTTCTGTCTTAGTATAAAACAAAGGCCTTTTAATCGAAAATTGGCGTCAGTAAGAGAGAACTTTTTTTTGAAAACCATAGGACCAACGAAAACAATTCAGGATTTCCTAAAGATAAATTATTTATGCCAAACAACCCTCTTTTAGCAGTGCAGCTTGTTTTAGATTATTTCGGTATACGGAAGGTACCTACCTTCTCCTACTCCTATCTCGTAAACCGTTTCGCCACGGCTGTCAGTAATTCGTTCTTGCAGGCGTTTGGTGAGTGCTTCATACTGTTCTTCCGTTGGACTAACGAGAACTGTTTTTCCTCTAATGCACGAGTAATCACGAGTTGCCTTATCCGGGCTGATATTCACAGCTGTTCCTTGTAGAGTTGAATGATGCCCTTGGGATACCGATGATTGCATTTTGTTTTCCTGATAAGCTGTCTGCCAATTGTATATACATGCATAACTTTCAAGTTAAAACACCTCCTCCGATAACTCAAAATGCAAAATAAGCAATTGGTGACAATGACTACTGAAAATAAAACCGGTTGATAGTTTATTAGCTCAAGAATTGAAAGCAACATAAGTATGAAAAGCATAGTTGGTTAAATTCAGGGTGGCCACACAATCTTGATATAAAAATTCCCGCAATTTTCCCGCATTTTTGCCTTATTTTCCCGACTGTTAAGATGAGTTAATATAAATTACTTGTAGCTAAATCTCTGAGCTCCCAAACTTTTTCCAGTTTAATTTACCACCAGACACTTTCCATTTATTTAATATACGCCTTTTTGTGCGACAGGATGAGCCAATTTTCAACATATGTTGTCAAATTTGGTAGCTGCTTCTTGGTTCTAGCCAAAATTTGTCCAAACCATTTTCTTTTCTCTGGAATCCGGCAAACAACGTCAGACGGCATTGAGCACAGCTGCCCAAATTCTTCTTTCACCATGTGATAACACCCTTACAAACGCAATTCACCGAACTTCAAACATATTCGCCACCACATGAAAGATAAATTCATTTCTGGCCTCACTTGTTACAGCCGTGTAGCCAGATCTTCTAAGGGCATTTTCAACGGTGGTTCAAATCGTGGTTTGGGTTTATTTGTTTAGCCCAAACGCAAAAACATAGCTGCATCACTGGTGTTTGTAAATTTTGTTTTATACCGGATCTATTTCACATCATTTCTGTACTTATATAAGCTTCAAAGTTTCTTACTGAACGCACTCTTTAAAAATTTAATTTAATGAACTTCGGAATATCTATGATTGGGTGGAAATATCTATAATGAACATGCCAGAAATAGATTAAACTTCTCGGCAGTAGAATAAAATAATTGGAAGATTCCAGATAATCATGAAGTTTGCTCGCTGTCTTTCGAGAAGAAAAATGGTGGAACTTTAGAGAAGTTCATTGAATTGCCGAAAAATTATTAACGTTTCTGGAAACTTGGATGAACGTCCAAAAAGTTTGCTGATCATCCATGGAATAGGAACAACTTTCTGGAAATGACGGGAACTTAGAAAATCAGATTTCGCTTCCCAGAAGTTTTTTTTAACTTCCAGCAGGTGCATATTCTGTGATAAAAAGCAGAATATAACACATATTTAAATAACTTACGAGAAATTGAAAAAAAAAATCTTGGAAGCCGTGGAATTTCTGTGGAGAAGTTAGCATTACCCAGATGTTGTTAAACCGTACAAGAACGTGGGACGTTCTGACCTTTTGGAAAGTTTCCTGATCTTTGGGGATGTTCCATGATCCTTGTGAGCATTTCCTGAAGTTCTGAGAAGTTTTTTGAATTCATGAGAAATCCTGAACTTCAAGGAAGTTTCTTGAATTCCTAAATGTTCGCTGAACTTCTAAGCAGTTTTGTATGTGACTAGCAAGTTTCATGAAATTCTAAGATGTTCACTAAACCTCTAGGAAGATCCGCAAACTCTTGAAAAGCTTCATGAATTTCTTGACTGTTCTCTATTGGAAGTTCTCTAATTTTCTGGAAAGTTCCTTGAATTTTTGGGAAGTTCCCTGAACATCTTGAGTAGTTCTATGAACTTCTGAAAAATACCCAAAATAATCTGATAAGTTTTGTAAATTTCTGGAAGCCCCTTGAATTTCTGGATAGTTACCCGAACTTCTGTGAAGAACCCTTTACTTTTGGAAACTTCCCTGAACTAGTAGTAAGTTCCTTGAATTTGTGGACAATTCCCTGAATTTCTAGGAAACAATCTGAATTTCAGGAAAGTTGTCTGAACTTCTAGGAAAGAACCTTCAATTTCTGCAAAGTTCCATGATTTTATGGTATGTTCCATGGTAAAAAGTTTGCGAAAAATCCTCGGTCTCTTAAAAAAAACTTCTGATCTCTGGATACTGTAAGATTGACAAGATGATAGGTGTTGGTGCGTTTCACAACAAGAAATACAACACCGGTGCGGGGAACGCAAAGTTGGTCTGTTTTAGCTGTTTTTTTTTTTAAGTTTGCTGATGCAAATCAACTATAAAGATGTTAAAATAGACCACCGCTGAAGATGCTCTAAGCGGTACGTTTTGAACAGGCTATACAATGAGATCGGTAGACCGAGTAAATGACAAAAACGATACTCAAATCATTTGAAAAAGGTGTGAGTATGGTTCCTTCCATATGACAAAAATTCCCGCCTTTTTCCCGATGATTTTGGATTCCCGCATTTTTCCCGCATTTCCCGATTTTCCCGAGTCTGTGGCCACCCTGTAAATTGTGGTGGAGAACCTACATTGGCCCAATCGACCTTTTGTCGGCCCATCTTGCCGAAATGGCCTATGCGGCCTGTCTTTTATACATGACCAGCTTTTTCTCTTTCATTCAGGTATTATGCTAAGGAGCTTCAGCAATTTATACTGTTCCTAGAAATTTGCTTTTCTTTTTAACATGAGTAGTTTGCTCCAGTTATGTTGTTATACCGATTATTAAGATTAACACTGCTTTTAAGAATGAGTTCTTCTTTTTAGTTCTTTTTAGTATTGTTGAACAGATTGTTTTTTTTAGAAAGGTTCACCTCATATGGCATGAGATCGTTTGACATAAGATGTTAAATAATCAATGGTCAGTTGGCATAAAGGCCGTTTTGGCATAAAAGAAAGCAAAAATTGAAAAATATTACGTTCATTTGGTATAATTATCCAAAAATTAAAGCTGCTTCAGGTTCAGCGGGCATAATTTTAATTTGGCATAACTTAGAAGAAAATTTGTCAGAAGCAGATAATTTCCCATTAACATGAGAGGCTCTAGGAGGACGGTAATTTATAGCTAGAACGAATAACTTAGATATTCAATATTCAATTGGTATAGAGGTCTTTTGACATAATGGCCATTTTGCATAGTCAACAGTTTGAGAAAGATTATTTGGACTGACAATATGTAAATAACCTTTCCATCAAAAAGATTTGGCATTGTGGCAGTTTGGCATAAATACTAGAAAATAAGATCAGTTTCTAAGGAGAACGTCCATTGATTATGTCACGCAAAAAGTGACTTTTTAAAACATCCCCCCCCGTCGTCACGTTTTTTGTATGGACCTTCAAATTGTTTTGTATGGATCGTCACGTCACGTTTTTTTCACGATCGTCAAAGTTGTTCAGAAGGTCAAGAGCTTTCGAAAAGTGAAGCGTTTGCAACTTGTTCTGTTGTGGGTTGTGGGTTATCGAAAAATCCATGCAAAAATATAGTTATGTAGTACGGCATCTGGGTTCAAAGCGTTAAATGATCGCGTCACACTGCAATTCTGCATATGTATGTACATATGCGCACATATATACATACACACATGCATACATACGTACACACAAAAATTCATACGTATATTCACACATACACGCATACGCACATAGATACATTACTACATGCAAACAAACACACTTGCATTTTCATACATACACTCACATAAGCACATGTAAAATCATACACACGTACACACACACACACACACACACACACACACACACACACACACACACACACACACACACACACAAACACACACCTATATTCACACATAAAAACTTATCCCCACACCGAACAAGTAGAACAATTTGGAAATGCTAATTTTGCATGCCCACTAGCACCACGTAGCGGTAAAAGTCCGAATGGAACGGTTCATCTACCGAATGCCCTTGACCTTCTGAACAACGAAAAATAGAACTTTCTATCTTATTAGAATCAGGAGATAGAACAAGTTGAAAATACTAAATTTTGCATGCTCATTAGCGCCACGCAGCGGTGGAATTCCGAAAGAACGGCCCATCTATTGAATGCCCTTGATCTGCTGAACAACTTTGCTGATGACTAGAACTAAACATCTTATCAGAATCTCGAAACAGAACAAGTTGCAAACGCTCAATTTCGTAGGCTTACTAGCGCCACGTAGTGGTGGAATTCCGAACAAAACGCTTCACTTTTTGAAAGCTCTTGACCTTCTGAATAACTTTGCTCAAGACCGCACCTTTGCAGATATTAAGGGTTTCGAGATATGCTATCATGAATGTACTTGTATTCCCCACTTTTCCCCTAACACATTCACTCCGGTCCTATTTTTTGTTCTGGCCTTGGAGCCCTCACTTGACTCTTGTAACTTGTTTTGCTATCCATTCCACTGTTTAGAAAATCTTTGAAGTGTTTTTCATTGCAAAAGACTTAACATATTATCAAAGTTTTTTTTTACACGGATTTCGGAATTAGCACGGTTTTTCGGAATTAGCACGGCTTTTTTTTACACGGATTCCGGAATTAACGCGGTTTTTTACATGGTACACACTTAGAAAATTCTACAGTATTCGGTAATTTTTTACCGAACTTTCAACAGCTGAACGTTCGGTAATCCGATTTACCGGATTTCAGTGAAATTTTACAGTATTCCGGTAAAAAAATTACCGGAACTTGTCAAATTTTACCGAAATCCGTTGAATTGGATTACCGAACTGTTGAGCTGTTGAAAGTTCGGTAAAAAATTACCGAATACTGTAAAATTTTCTAAGTGTGTACGTATCCCCCGTGTAAAAAAAAAACTTAGTGTATATTATACTGATTAAGTACCATTAATAAAGAAATAATTGAATGTCTTCTATTCAGCACTTTTTCGAGCTTCTTAAATCGAATGTTGACCAGCATACAGGGCCTATAAAGCATGTATCGCCAAAATAAATGACATCCAAATAAGTTAATAACATAAAACGATTCCTTAGTCAATAACCATCAGTCAAAAATAACGGAGAAATATGGTACATAAAGCAGTAGTAATTAACAATAAGTATTTAGTTGGAATTTATATTCCATAATAATGGTTTTGGATAATTAACGATCGATAAGTTTGTTTTTTTCTTTCGTTCGAACAGTATTTGTCATACAGAAAACTATAACAGCGCGAACGCGAACAAAAACCTGTTCATTCGAATAGAACAATGTTTAAAAACATGTCACCCAACACCTTCACTGAGAAAAAAGATTGGTAAACACAAAGATATTTTAGTTTCATTTAACCGGAGTTTCACGTTGAATTGGGCACAAACATCATATAAGTTTGATTTGACTACCTACGGTGGTTAAAACAAACTTAAATTTTGAGTAATTGTTTCGGAAACAATGCAGTTAAGTTCAACTTACATCCGTTTAAATTAACCATTATGTTGGTTGTTTTATTATGACAGCTACGAAAACAAACATATTAGTTGGTTAATTCTACCAACGCTTATGGTTTGCTTCAAACTAATTTTAGTATGATTCAAACTGCATTACTGTTTGAAACAAACAAATGAAAACGTTTGAAACAACAAACATTTCAGTTTGCATTCACCTTCATTTCTACTGTAAATTCAAAAATATTTATTTGATTAAAATGCTAATTAGAAACATAAGAAAAGTGCACATTTACAATAGATTTCTCTCCGTCTAAGAGAAATCTACAAATGCTAATACGAGCCTTTCTACTATTTTCAGTTTCTTACCTATTTTTGAGTGATAGCGTCAGAGCATGCAGCGGGACCAGGTGATGGGATATGAAGTAACCCAAAAAAGTCTGTTTCAAACTAAATTTATTGTTGTTTTTCTCCTAACAAAATATCAGTTTGATTTTACCGTCGCTCTGGTTGATTCAATCTAAAATTTTAATTTGATTCCCTGGGTCAACACAACCTGCGTTTTGGTAATAATAAATCCCTCTCAATTTGTAAACAACAAAAATATTAGTTTAGAACAACCATAATTTGTGTTATATTGTGGTAATATATTTAGGTAGAAACAACCAACCTACCTGTTTGTTTCAAAACGAAATCATTGGTTTGAAACAACAAAACGGACTTTTAAAACAACCAGTTTTTTAGTTTGGATGTCAACCAACAAGTTAGTTGTTTCAAACGGGACTGTTTTTTCTCCGTGATTGAATATCCTCAAAGTTAGCGGCACTTAGTTTTACTAGCGAGTTTCAGAATAGCAGCCGCAAGATAACCTGGGGTTTATTGCATCATTGTTTGAACATTGCTAGTAGATTGTTGCCGCTAAATAACCAACTACAGATTTGACTGGTTAAATAGTGTATACCTTCACTAATCCGTAATAGGCTTTATCTTGAATAACAAATTCTTTCAAGGATGAAAAATTACTAATAAATAACTAATAGTTGCTCAAATGTCACCAAAAATTTCAACATAACTTGCAAGTTATTCCAATGGATTTTTATGAGCTGACAACAAAACACTTGTGCGTCATCTGATATCGAATTCGTTAAGGTTGGAACAAGCTCCAACCAACGATACCCGAACTTATTATCAGTGCAAACCTCAATCCGATACGAGTTGCAAATAAAACCATATACACGCTGAAGTTCAACACACAACAAGCCGATCCAATTTTGATACTCGATTTAGTTTAGAACTGCACGCTAAGCTCAGTTTACCCATATTCGCCGAAAATTGCACATACTCATTTATGGGTAAAGTTGGCTATACACGGTAATCTTAATTTACGCTCTTAAGACTATAAAGTATGCCTTTTCGAGCAAAACTGGGACTACGCCAAAGAGGAGGATATTACTTTTACTCCCTTTTGCGTAAACTGAAAGTACGTCATAATATGCATACTTTTTACTCCTTTTGAAAATTATAAAATGCATACTTTCTACTCCTTTTGAAAAGTAAAATATGCATACTTTTTACTCTTTTTGAATAGTATATATGCATACTTTTTACTCCTTTTGAGAACATAGAAGATGTATACTTATTACGCATTTCGAAAAATCAATATCGCTCAAGTATGGCTGAAAACGGTTCTATTCCGAAAGCTAAAATCGAAAGTAAAACAGACATCAATACATTACACAGCCATGTTTATTCATTGACAAAAAAAAATGCCTACGTAGAGGTTTTGCGTTAAAAAAAATATCACGCATTTTGTAACAGACGCTTTGGAACTATTTCTATTTGTTTTGCTCCAGAAGTACCAGCACATTGGCTCCAAGCTCGGTCTCAAGCTTAATGATTCGTCCATAATTTCTGCATCCGGGCATGGAAGACCTGTTTTGTTTCATATAGTGTTAAACATTTGTAATTACCTACAAAAGCAGATATTTAACTAACCTGTCAATTTCGTGAATGCGTCTGTATTCAATGGATAATTTCTCCATTTTGTATACCGCAAAACAATTTCCGAAATTATACCCGCTGCTTACAAAATTATATGCTCTTTTAAAAATGGCGTCAGCATCAAGTCATGGGCAGAGTTAATTTTATTTTCTCAGCGTTGCCTAGTTTTCACACATTTTTTTGTCGCCGTTGACATACTTGAAAAGGCTTAAAAAGTACTCTTTATTAGTGTATAAAAACTAGTCAATTTTTGACGTATTAACTATAATCTAGAAAATGTACAAAATATAGTCATAAAAGGAGTTTTCCAGATTTACCGTGTAACCATATATGAGTAAATTTGTATGGAAAAAAAATACTCACATATGGGTTAGTAGTAACCCAAGTAACCATGAAGCTCTATATAGATACATCAATTATGCATTATATTACGATATCAGTTTTTGGTATAAAGCAATCTAATCTTACTTGCGTCCTTAACGTAGAACTAAAGTCGAAAAGGGCCCCACTCCTGTCAAATTAAAGCTAGCGCACATGCTTTATTGAAGCCCGAAAATAAGTATATTTAGGGCATAGTTACTTTTTCAGCAGTTGAATTACTGCTTCTACTGAAATGTTTTATTGCATTTTAAAAAGCATATATAGAGCTTGGGGTATTTTGGAAAAAGAAACATCGAAAAAATATTTAATTTTCTTCTAGATGAATTCATTTTTTCTGTTACGTTTATTGTGGGGATATTATTTTATTTTATTTTATGGCATCTGCGCGTAACAATGATGGGATATATTTTGAATAAGCTCAAATGTGTTTCCTACATCGGGATTCGAACCAAGGCTTCTCACGACTGGTCGATGAATGCCGGTTGTGGTAACGCTCTTAGTCATAAGAGCAATGGAATTATATAAGACAACTGCATAATATTAAGGAAGCACACCCCAAACATACCCTCTTTGTCGTTCTATAAAAACATATTTCATGCAGCTATTTTTAGATTTTTCTTGCTAAACACGCCATTGAGACTGCGATACCCTAACCTTTAATCAGTGCAAACCTCAACCCGATACGAGCTACAAATGAAATCATACCCACCGCCGTTCATCACACAACAAGCCGACACAATTTTGATGCCCGGTGCAGGTTGAAACTGGATCATTAATGAAAATGATATATGAGAATAAAGATTGAAAAAACAGCTCCGTCCTCTGAATATAAACAACCAGAAAAACCCGCGGCTCCCCATAATGCATCCATACGTTTTGCTGAAATTTTAAGAATCAAACTTTCTGGTTAAGGAGAATGAAGGTTACGATTCTGAATCTGACAGGCAGCTCAGCTCGAGCATATGTTTTCCATTTCCAAAGTGAAATTGGAAAACGTCATCCAGATGATATTGCACCAATGCTACTTTTTAGCTAGCAATGAAGCATTTATTGAGACAATGCATTAATGGATCATTTAATGCGTATTTAACGTTAAGCAGTTTGTAGAAATATAGTAATGCATCATAACATGTTTAATATATAGGTAATGCTACATAGCATGGGAGTTGTTGAAAAAATGTGATATGGTATTAATGTTGCTGATATTCGGTCGAATTATTGTTATGATATGATGCTTGTGGTTACTTGGAAACGTACCCATAAATGGGTACACGCAAAAAAAAGTCGCAGTAGAAACTACCATTCCGAGGGTTAAATTGAGCGCAAACACCAACAATTTTCAGCTGACTATAAATGCGTTTGATTTTAACATGCCTGCGATTAGATCAACCATGGTGCGCTTGATATCAATATGAGGTCTGTCAAATATACCACAAACGTTGAAGGTTTTACCATAAACGTAGTAAATTTAACTGAAATTTCATGGCAGTTTTAAAGATAGGCGTAGTTGGGTAAAATGATAGTTTTTACTACGAGAGTTTTTTCTGTGTATGTGTACTTTTCGCGATTATGGGTGTTATTCACCCATATTTGGATCTTATAGTACGTTCACATTACTGCTTCACTGAGAAAAAAGATTGGTAAACACAAAGATATTTTAGTTTCATTTAACCGGAGTTTCACGTTGAATTGGGCACAAACATCATATAAGTTTGATTTGACTACCTACGGTGGTTAAAACAAACTTAAATTTTGAGTAATTGTTTCGGAAACAATGCAGTTAAGTTCAACTTACATCCGTTTAAATTAACCATTATGTTGGTTGTTTTATTATGACAGCTACGAAAACAAACATATTAGTTGGTTAATTCTACCAACGCTTATGGTTTGCTTCAAACTAATTTTAGTATGATTCAAACTGCATTACTGTTTGAAACAAACAAATGAAAACGTTTGAAACAACAAACATTTCAGTTTGCATTCACCTTCATTTCTACTGTAAATTCAAAAATATTTATTTGATTAAAATGCTAATTAGAAACATAAGAAAAGTGCACATTTACAATAGATTTCTCTCCGTCTAAGAGAAATCTACAAATGCTAATACGAGCCTTTCTACTATTTTCAGTTTCTTACCTATTTTTGAGTGATAGCGTCAGAGCATGCAGCGGGACCAGGTGATGGGATATGAAGTAACCCAAAAAAGTCTGTTTCAAACTAAATTTATTGTTGTTTTTCTCCTAACAAAATATCAGTTTGATTTTACCGTCGCTCTGGTTGATTCAATCTAAAATTTTAATTTGATTCCCTGGGTCAACACAACCTGCGTTTTGGTAATAATAAATCCCTCTCAATTTGTAAACAACAAAAATATTAGTTTAGAACAACCATAATTTGTGTTATATTGTGGTAATATATTTAGGTAGAAACAACCAACCTACCTGTTTGTTTCAAAACGAAATCATTGGTTTGAAACAACAAAACGGACTTTTAAAACAACCAGTTTTTTAGTTTGGATGTCAACCAACAAGTTAGTTGTTTCAAACGGGACTGTTTTTTCTCCGTGTTATATTACGTGATATAGAGTATCTTGATATCAGCAACTATACATCTAGTTTTACTGGAAATAATGTACATGTCATTTGATATCAAGATACTCTATATCACGTAATATAACCTGTAGTGTAAACGTACTATTATGTCTTGTTCAGACTACACGCTAAGATCAGTTTACCGAAATATGAGTAAAGAATACCCATAATCGCAAAAAGTGCACATACCCATTCATGGGTACGCTACTACTTACCTATATTTGAGTATTTTTTCCCATACAAATTTATTCAAATATGGGTAAAGTCAACTTTACCCATAAATGAGTATGTGCACTTTTATGCGATTATGGGTAAACTGAGCTTAGCCACACAAAGAATAATGATTGTTAGAGCGTCTTTCCATGCGTCAATTTTTGCCTGTTGAAGTGGCGGACTTGTTCCGTCGCTACAACCTACCCCGCAGTGGGATGTTAGGCGAAGATTGACGTCCATGGTTCGAGTACTATTGGATACATACCCTTTCGCTCAATTTTCAAAAAACATCTGTTAATTTTCCTACCTGCCGCACTCTGACGGACCTTTCAACACTTTCTCTTCACATCTTTCATTTTAGCCAAAAACATTGTTGTTCACTCTTGGTGCCTCATGGTGATGAGCGAACATCTACTTCTAAATCATAATCGTTACTCCTCGCACGGAGAATACATAACATAACAATTTAATGTATGTAAACCCATAAATGGTGATAACCATTAATTATACTGGTGGGGACCAGTATCGCATCGCTTCACGATGTTTCTCTCCGAGGTCTCTACGTTGGAGACGACGAGAAAAACTTTAGTGATCGTCAGTCGGTGCGAATCAAAACAAACCCAAAAAAGGAGAGAGTTCCTCTCCCATGTGCGCATCAGTAAACAGAGTGCACACAATAGATCGCTAAGAATAAACTATACAAGCCACAGTGGTACATGAGCGTCTTTCCATGCGTCAATTTTTGCCTGTTGAAGTGGCGGACGTGTTCCGTCGCTACAACCTACCCCGCAGTGGGATGTTAGGCAAAGATTGACGTCCATGGTTCGAGTACCATTGGATTCATGCCCTTTCGCTCAATTTTCAAAAAACATCTGTTAATTTTCCTACCTGCCGCACTCTGACGGACCTTTCAACACTTTCTCTTCACATCTTTCATTTTAGCCAAAAACATTGTTGTTCACTCTTGGTGCCTCATGGTGATGAGCGAACATCTACTTCTAAATCATAATCGTTACTCCTCGCACGGAGAATACATAACATAACAATTTAATGTATGTAAACCCATAAATGGTGGTAACCATTAATTATACTGGTGGGGACCAGTATCGCATCGCTTCACGATGTTTCTCTCCGAGGTCTCTACGTTGGAGACGACGAGAAAAACTTTAGTGATCGTCAGTCGGTGCGAATCAAAACAAACCCAAAAAAGGAGAGAGTTCCTCTCCCATGTGCGCATCAGTAAACAGAGTGCACACAATAGATCGCTAAGAATAAACTATACAAGCCACAGTGGTACATGAGCGTCTTTCCATGCGTCAATTTTTGCCTGTTGAAGTGGCGGACTTGTTCCGTCGCTACAACCTACCCCGCAGTGGGATGTTAGGCAAAGATTGACGTCCATGGTTCAAGTACCATTGGATACATGCCCTTTCGCTCAATTTTCAAAAAACATCTGTTAATTTTCCTACCTGCCGCACTCTGACGGACCTTTCAACACTTTCTCTTCACATCTTTCATTTTAGCCAAAAACATTGTTGTTCACTCTTGGTGCCTCATGGTGATGAGCGAACATCTCCTTCTGAATCATAATCGTTACTCCTCACACGGAGAATACATAACATAACAATTTAATGTATTTTAAATTTGATAAATTTGGTTATTTTTTTGTTATTGCGCTGCCATTGAGTCCCGCGACAGACACTACGCCGTCATCTGCAAGTTGTCTCAACATACAGTTGTCACATAGACAACCGTCAATGTCTTTGACATAACAATTATACAAAAAGGGGCTTAAACATGATCCCTGAGGGAGACCCATATAGCTAAATCGTGAAACTGTAGAGGTTCCATGAGAGAAGCTTATATGTTTCTCTGACAGAAAATGGTACAAAAAATTATGCCTTAATGGAGAAAAGCCACAAGCGTGGACTTTATCTGAAAGAACTTCAACAGATACTGAATCAAAAGCCCCCATTGATATCCAAGAATACAGAAGCCATTTGCTCTTTTTAGCAAAAGCTAACTGAATATCCGTGGAAAGCAACGCGAGACAGTCGTTCGCTCCCTCACCCCTACGGAAACCATATTGAGTATCTGAAAGCAGGTTCTTCGTCTCAACCCATTTGTCCAGGCGGAAAAAGATCATTTTCTCCAACAACTTTCGAATACAAGATAACATCGCGATGGGTCGATAGGAGTTGTGGTGGGACCCGGGTTTACCAGGTATTTTAATGGCAATAACTCTCACGCGTCTCCAGTCATACGGTACAATGTTAAGTTCCAGAAACTGATTAAACATGCGCCTCTTAGCGACGTCTGGGAGGTTCTTAAGCAAGTTGAACTTGATCCTATCAGCCCCTGGAGCTGTATTGCCACACGAAAGGAGTGCGAGGAAGAGTTCTACCATTGAAAAAGGTTGGCTGATCTCATCTATCGAATCCGTGGTTTCGCAAGGAAACATTTGAATCATCATAATAGGATCCCGTTCAAATACTACGTAATGCAAAAAAGTTGATTTTTGAATACCCCCCACCCCCTCGTAACACATTTTCCAATACCTATTGCATGCAAAATAACGCTCTGCCGGACTACCCGCACCATGTCTCGAAATTTCACTTGCCTTGTGTAGCAATTTCTTTCAAATTGAACCTGTTTTTTCAATAATCGAAAAATTCATACGCTAGTGGTGATTGCCATCGAATTGACTTTTTTTTCGCAATCATTCACTACCGTAAACGGCAAAGGGATCTTGGATGAAATGGGAATGTGACAAAATCAGAAGGGAGTAGCGTGAAAAGAGTGCGTGAATGAATTTTGCTTCCTATTCGTTCTGCTGTGTACGTGTAGGCGATGGCCAAAAGAAGTATGGACTAATGAATAGTGTGCGGGGAACGGCACAAAACGGAGGGCATGAAATGGAATGAGCGTTCGTGTTGACTGCGCTTGAAAAAAAGGATTGTCAGAAGCCATGGTTGTTACGACGTTTACCCTCATAGTTGGCAACTGTAAGCTAACAATCTCCTATATAAAATGTGATAATATATTTTACATTCGAAATATAGTTTTGACTATATAGAAAATTGTTTTTCGTTATGCGGGTCGTCTTCAGCGTCGGTTTCCTTCTCCGATACACTTTCGGATTTGTTTCCAAACTTCAGCTTCGTCAGTAGACAATTCCAGCTGTTGTTTTTCTCTCGTCGAGCAGTTTTCAAAAATGTTGAGCCGTTGTCGGTCGTAAAAGCGTGCACTAGTTTGATTATTTCAACCAATAAATTTTCCGCGGTGTTTCTTCCAAATCTTTTAACCATCGCAAGGGTTCTCACTATAACCTTTCCATTCTCAATCAATTGCTCATTTATTACCAAAATGCATCTTCCTTCACGGGATACAGTATCGGATTCCATGCAAAGCATTACAAAGCGAATTCCATTCATTATATATTGTTCAAGATTATGAACTACTTCGCCTAAATCATCTAACTTTCGGTCCAACTTTACCCACACTTAATTAATTTTCTTCGTTTCACTCGTGACTACAGGTTTCTGTTCGATTGTAACAAGGTCGTGGTCATCAGCTATTTAATTGTGATTCAGCATAAGGTGCCTGGACAAAGTACTGCACTCTGACGGTTTTTCACAAGAAATACATAGTGGATTCTTTTCTAGCACAGCACTAATGTTCCTTTTTTCACCTATGGTAACTGAATTGCACAACTGATACAATTTCAAAACAGCAACTCTCCATTTGGCACTGGGAAGAGCGCAGAAAATGCGCGCAGAAACTGTGCGCAGACTTTCCTTTCTGCATAGAGTAGCGAAGTATTCTTATTTCTCCCGCTCACACGGGTGTGCGTGTAAAGTTTATTTTCACATGAAAATGACTCACTCGATACGAGTCACACTCGCACTCTCGCTCTTTCGTAAAATCTGCTGCAAGCAGCATTGCAAGTGTGGAGTTTTAGGTACGAAATGTGGCTGCGATTTTGCTCATTTTGAGCTTGAAGTGTACTGCCGTTCTACGCATAATTTTCCCATATTGCTTTTTGAAGATTAGAATTTTCCTTAATAAAACGGTCTATTTTCACGTATATTTACAGCAAACACAAACTAAAAATATTAGTTATTCGAAAACTTCTCGAAAAAATACCAAGTCTGTTTGTCCCATTGTGAAATTCTACGCATAATTGTCCCACTAGCGAAGTATCCAATAGCAATGTATTTTACTTCAATTTTCACAAGCGTATTGTTCAGAATTATATAAAACTAGATGCTAAGGACTAAAAATCAATGTGAGTGGAAAGCGGGAGGGGGCAGCGCGTCTCCGTTCAAAAACGTATGGATGATATTTCTAACAGTGGGTTCACAAATATAGGTCACTTTAATTTGAACACAATTATGGGCACTTCCATTTTATTTGCACAGTGAACGGATTGACCAACAATGGTTACTAACTGACAAAATTATTGTGGGGTTAAAAAATACCGACGTTTTTCAATAAGCAAAAAAAAATTTTATTTTATTTGAAATACATAAACATAGCTCATAGAAAAAAAACATGGCTATTGCTCAGTTCCTTCCATTGTAGGCAGGTTTTCAGTGAATTTGAATTTTTGTTCTGGAACATCTTTATGCTGCTTTGACAGCAACGCCTTCTTTACCGTTGATCCCTCAAGGAGAATTCTACCATGAGACGTGTTGATTCATCGTGAAGATCTTATTTGCGATTATTTTTAGTTGCTTCTTTTAGAAATTGTTTAAATAAATCATGTGTTGACGTCTACGGAATTAGTGTATTCTATAAAGTAACGCCATTTTTCGATTTGGATGATTCAGATACTTTCAATGTACGGTCGCGAGTGAATCAGTGTGTATTGACTAACTGTTAATTTCGTTCGAGTTCATAGAACGGCAGTGTAGCACAGGATTGAATACTGTGTGAGCGATGCCAAGCATGGTCGCAGTTATCGATTCGAGCAGGTCACGCTACTACGACCGAGGCTACGGCAAACGCGAGATGTCGTTTTTAAATCAGTTATCAGTAACATCGACGAAGACGAGAAAAAACGGGATCTGATTTAATAAATTCCATTCAATATATATTGCCTATAGATCTATAGATCTGCATTTACGCCGGCCATCCTCAAGGTATGGGGCTGGATATGTGGATCAAATTATGCAAAGTTAAAAATAGCATAGTTGCTTGAACTGAATAAAACAAAACATTCCTTCTATCATTTAATATTCTCCAATATTTTCCCGAAACAGTAAATGCCTTCAAACGTTTAAACACTAAAATGCTTTGTTAAATTTTCTGGAAATGATGTTCCACAAACTTATCACAAATAGAATATCAATACGTTGTTGGAATCCATCCTGCTAATAATTGTTGAACATCATTTTCTGCTTTTGTTGCTGCTTTTTCTTCTTCTTTAGCTTTTCAAGCTTATTACTTCCACAATTAGCTTATTGCTTGCTTTCAACTTAGTGTTCTAGATATATATTGCTTAAATTGGGTTTAAAATGCTCTCATTGGGTTGCAAGCACTTTCGGTAAAAAGAACCGTAAACACTAGCAATTTTTAACGTTTTTTACTGCTTTCCAACAATACCAAAATTTCGGCAATCCAAGTTTACCAATAATAACGGTATGTGCACTTATGTGCGATTTTCGGTATATTTTAACCGACTTAACCGAAAAGGGAAAATTCGGTAAAAAATACCGAAAATCGCACAAAAGTGCACATACTGAAATTATCGGTAAACATGGATTACCGAAAATTCGGTATTGCTAGAAAACCGGGAAAAACATTAATAATTACTTATTTTTGTACGGTAATTTTTACCGAAAGTGCTAGCAGCTCAAGAGAGCATTTTTAACCAAATTTAGGTAAAATATAACGATAAAATCTGTAAATTCACTTGACTGACGAATTAAGTAAAATCAAACGTTTTGTTGCGGTAAATTATACCGATACTTTAGGTTTTGCTACACACTCAGATTATTTTAAAGAAATCTGTACAGTTTTACCGAATTCTCAACAGCTGAACGTTCGGATTTCGGTAAAATTTTACCGAAATCCGGTAATTTTTTACAGATATCTGTAAAATTTCACCGAAATCCGTAAAATCGGATTACCGAACGTTCAGCTGTTGAGAATTCGGTAAAACTTCACAGATTTCTGTAAAAAAATCTAAGTGTGTACCAAAACCTAATTTTCGGTAAAATGAAAACTGTATTTTCGGTAATCTTATCTTATCGTGTATTCTTATGTCAGCGTGTAGAGATTGAAAGTCGATTCAAAAATCGAACAGAGGATCCACACTGAGGATATAATTCGTTCGAAGTTCATACGAAATTCTTATGGATTTTAACCAAAAGAATTTACTTTGACCAACATACGATAGTACTATGAAAGCACGCCTTTGATATCGTGTATGATTTTTGAAATATATTGCTATGGTTTCCATAGATGTGTAGTATGAAAATAGTACATTATGAATATGAAAAACATATTTCATTGGTATGAATTGTGAACAAATGAAATACGGAATATAATCATGTGAACTATGTAATCATAAATTTTCATGTTCTTTCAGATTTTAATTTTTTTTAAATAAATTTAGCTAAATAAAACAAACAATCCTAAACTGGATTGCTTGTTAGATTTAGCTTCAATAAAAATAAATCAACCTTCATTTGAGAAAATACAAATTCATATTTATTTCAAACGTTTTGATTGTTACACTTAAACTTGAACTGTTCTATAGATAGTCTATGACGCCACTTCCTTCGCCTTCAACACTCGCGATCGTGTTGGAGGTGCTAGGCTGTCTGTCGTATATCTTTATGGTAGATAAATTCTGGAATAAGAACTTCAAAATAAATATTTTTTAAATAAAGTTTGTTTAGTTAACTTACTTTTCGCACTCGCCACTCCGAAATGAATGCCCAAATCATTTCATAGTTCCCGTTAGCACGAGACAAAACTGGCAATATTTTATCCTTGTTCCATGTTAATAGAGCTGCTGTGTTCACACCACACTCTAAAATTTAAAAAAAATGAATGAAAAAAATGACAATACAGACCTGAAATATATTTTATCACAGAACTTAGCGTTTTTTTACCTCTGAAAATAGGTAAACTTTCCGCCGGAATTTTTAGATCCGCTAGCAATTTCTGTTCGTACGCCATCTTGTTTTACTCTGAAATAACGTCGCACCATCGTTTCATACGAGTGACGTATGATTTTTTTCATACAAGGTGAACCAATGAAAATCATAGTAGTTTCGTACGAAATTCAAACGCGCTACATAAGAACACTATAATTGACACGCGTATTTTGTATAAGACTGCTATGGAAAACATACGTATCGTATGAAATCCTTTCAGGAGCCTGAAATTCTCGTTCATACGAGCCACATTATGAACATCTTAGTGTTAATTTCCTCAGTGCAGTTGAAAACGTACCGAGATCGCCCATTGCTAGTTGCAAGCTATACACGCTACTCTGAGAAAAATTCTATCGTTATACCGACAATTAAATCATGGTCAAGGTGACTATTGCATATAATGGTTACAATAACCATGAAAACAGACGAATTCACCACGTTCATGGCATTCTTGACTATGATCATGGTAACGAGGACTATTCCGACATTATGGCAAATGTTGGATCAACTATTTTTAATGGTATTTTTGACCATGATCATAGTCGGTTCAAAATCACTATGCTGCAATAGTCATCCTAACCCCCAATAATGGTAAATTTGACCATCAAATTCCTCTCTGTGTAAGCTCACACGCTCGTTTGTAATTACTCAAAACTGAGTAGAAAACGACTTAGTTGCGTTAAAAGTGGAACTACCCTAATTAGAGTAATTGAAGGGTTACTCAATTTTGATCAACTAGGTCACCTTGTAACACAAGTCTCTTGACCTGCGAGATTTCGTCCACTGAATACGCCCTCGATCTCTAAACAAGTAGCTTAAGCGCCACCTCCTAAGAGGACTACTCGTCGAGGTTAGTTTACCCGGCAGAAACCCGACCTCAGGGTGGGTTTAGTTAAACAGAGACCTATGTGTGGAATGGGCGATGCAACAGATTGAAACCCCAGGAGGGTTGGAGATCCTTCCGAAAAACTACTTCCAAAGCACAAGAAACCTGTGGTAACCGTCTTCTTACCGGCACACTACACTACAAGCCACATTTCTCATCACTGGAGAACCCCTTGATGCTCATATCTCCTTTACCGATCCTGAAACGTGAGTGCGATGGCTGTTTTCCCAGGCAGCCACACCTAGAGTAAATGTTTATAGTACTCAACAAACACTACATGAAAACGACGCGAAAATGTGAGGGATCTAGCCAACCGAACTTCGCATTACGGGGGAAACTCTCGTTTTAGCAACACAACATCATTTTGTTCAACATGAAACATTTAATTCCATTTTTGTGTTTATTGGCGTTCCTACCTAGGTTTTTACATGTTCCTTTCCCCTTCACTTTCTTCTATCTCTAACTCTCTCTGTTCGTGTGTGCGGAATTTCTGCTTCTAGCGATTGCTAGCCTAAACTACCACTTGTCTTCGAGCTCATTTGTGTGTGTGGAGATTTGCATGCGTTTACTCACGGTTTACCATTTGTGGCTGCCATTCAGAACGACGCGACGGTAAAGCAGCATTCATCGGTCGGATGGATTGTCGGCAAAGAAGGCTTTTACAATGTTTCTAGCCAGCGCCGATGGTCGGTGACGAAATACCCGCTACGATGCCGGTCAAAGCTCTGTCGGAGAACGGTACAACGGTGTCTCCCTTCCGGTTTCTCCCTGGAACCGGGAACCTTGACGATGAAGCGTGGGGTCTAGAGAGTGCGATGACTGGAGGTGCGGTGTGCCGAGCAAATCAAAGACCGATGGAAGTGATGCGGAGATAAAGCCGATCCTAAACAAAAAGCCGTCGAACGGCTTTTTTTTATCGTACTTCGCACACACAAAACTAACAATGACCGCACATAGCCTTTGAACCTACGTTTGAACTCTATAGGCACGAAAAACACACCGCGACACTAAGTACACTTAGATACTAACTATTCGCACTCCCGCCTCTTCCACGGTTCAAGTCAAAGTGCACGAGTAGAAGTTCCTGAAATCCTCTGATAGGTGTGATTTCTACGATCTTCGTGACCGGAAGTACGTTAAATTCCCGAAGCAATTCAACGACCTTTTCAAAACACGATTGTCACAGGCTTCCTCTACCAATTGTTTAATTACTACCTCTCTTTCCTTATCAATCTGGTTCTTTTATAAACAGGGTCTGGTTTGGAAACGAACCTCGAGCGAATAGTGAACTCGGGACGAAATAGTGCAATGAGAGACGTAGTGGACACTCATTTAAATTTGTATGCCAAGTGTAACTCCATACAGATCAATTTTCCTTTGGCGGTGAACACATTTATAAATTAATTTTGAAACTAAATTACGAAATTTCATGCAACAAACCAAATGAACAATATATTACCATCTTAATATTATTTAATTGAACAAAGCAGCTTTTAACATACAGCTGTAACAAATCCAGGGACGTTTAATAACTAATAAAGCGTACTTGCTACATCATTCCCCACTAAAAATACGAAAATTTGATTGGCATTGAAATATGGAGATGACAATAGCCAATCAAATTTTCGTAGGCCAAGCAAGTCGCATGAGTTAAAAAAAAACTTACGATTTTCGGGGTCATATAAGTTCATCATCGCCTGAGGCAACTGCCTGCCACTGACCATCAGCGACTTCAGTCTCCGGTCTCCAGCGAAAATCTAATCCTTTATATAACCCTGCGCTTACTGAACCAGAAATTTGGGGTTAGCCTAAATTTGCTCGAATATCGGAAACAGATTAAAGAGCTGAGTCTGGAAGAAGAAAGATGTCTGACTTACTGCTTGTAGATGACCTCATTCATACATTAAACATTCAAACTATAACGTTAAACCGGCTTCCACTCGAGAGTTGTCGACAAACTCTGAGCAAGCAAAAGACGAATATTATTCCCATATACCAAGACATAGCCGATTAGCGGGACTAATATCCACTAAATTCCACCAAAAAAACAATATCTGCTACACCAAGATTAATACCGATAAGTGAAGATAATATTCACCAAATTGTGCACCAAAGTGAACGTTTGCCAGTGAGTCAGGTTTGTAATTTCAATCCCAGCTCGAAGCGAGAGCGCGAAATTCAAACTTCCTCACACATGTACTGTCTCTATCCTCAATTTACAGCCACGGTAAACTCTCCGCGATAAGTGCTTATTAAGAAATCGAGACGAAAACTTTCCTCTTAGAAGAATTCTTCTATGTGTAGGTCTACCCGACAACGAAATTCTCTAAGATTAAATTACATTCAAACAGATTCCCATTCAGTCACCCCTTGCATCCAAGAAACCGACCTCCGAAAATATTGAAAAATGACCGGTCTATCGAACACTCCATGTCATCAGCAGAGCCAACTGTCAAACAGAAGCAAATAGTGAAACGTGGACGTAACGTTAGTTTGCGAATCGAGGAAGAAGTAAATTTTCAAGAAAAAACTGACAGAAAACCTAGTTGTGGCTTGGAAAGAGTGCAGAAGAACACGGAAAGTGAATTGGTTGTTGTTCTGAGTCTATCTGATGTAAGTTATTTTGTTTTTGTTAATTTTCTTCCAGGGAATCTTGATGGTTGTCCCAGAACGTGCCACGACGAGAGGAGGAAATGAAATCTGCTCGACAATTATGTATGCATAGCGAGTTTACCACTACCAATGCCCGAAATGAAATTCCAATTGGAAACTTCAGTGCACTTGATTGGAATGCGCAGTGGCCTACGTCAACGGATATTACCTCAGTAGGAATAGCAGAACAATGTTGAGAAACGGATCGAAAACTAACTTCGGAATAAACAACAAGAGAACTATATCTATCGTAAGTATCTTGAACATAACTAATTTTAACCCTTTTTTTTTAGGATCTTTACTACACGTAATTGGCTCTCCACCATGAAGTTAACAAGCCTGTTGAGATTTCCTTCCAAAATGTGGTTCACGATAGACAACCGTAAGTGTGTTTCGATTTTCTCTAATCTAGACTAACTAAATTATGCTTAAGTTATAGGGATATAGTACAACTAACACACTAATATTTACAAATCACTAAATAGTGATAATGGCTTAATCGAAAAATTAAGTCTGTATTGTCGGGTTTGCATTACAGTTCTCCTCTGATGTCCAATTTTTCCATTCCAACTGATATAGTCAGTGTTGGTAATTGTATATCTCTTAGGGAGTGTAGTCCCGCTAGAGTGTTTGAACCAGAATCGGTACCCTCAGTGTTCGTCCGTCCTAGAACTTCCGTCACACGAGTCCGTCGATCTGTCCATAGATATTTTGACCCCGTAGGTGTTTTGATCATCTAGAATGTTTGTTGCTCTTCGTAGTGGTAAGAGGTACATAGCTTGAAAAAACAAACCTCAACTATTAGTTTGACTGAGAGGAATGCAACTTTTTAAGGCGATTAGCGAAGTAAACTCCGATTCGTTTTCCTAAATTATCTTCGAGTTCATAAGTGTTAGTACCTAGCACCTTCCTTACTACCGCAGATTCATACTTAGGGGCTAGCTTTTTACAAAACCTTTTCCCTTTGTCGGAAAGATCAAACGTCTGCTTGAGTACTTTTTCCCCGACCACGTATGAAGGACATTGAGCATTCGAACGAAGGTTGTACGTTTTAGCATGTCTTTGGTATGCTGCAGTTAGATTTGTTTTGATCTCCTGGAACAGTGTCTTCCGTCTGTTGGAGACAGCATTCTCCTCTTTTCCGTCATCGTTTGGTTTGTAGTTGTCTCTTATCCATCCATATTCTTTCCCATCGGAGATTTGATTCCGACCAAACACCACGAAATACGGGCTGTACTTCGTTGAGTCATGTATTGTGGTTCGGATGGCATTCGCGATTGATTGAATGTCGTCCGCCCAGTGTTTGTGGTCTTTCTTGAGCGTCGCACGAATGGCTGTGGTGATGACTCTGTTCACACGTTCGGTGTTGTTGACTTGAGGATGATAAGCTGGTGTCAACCAGTGATTCACGTGATAGGCTTGTAGCAATTCTCGGAATCTTTTTGATGTGAATTGGGATCCATTATCCGTCAAAATTATCTCTGGAACTCCGAAGAGCCGAAAAATCATGTTTTCAACGAAGTCAGAGAGTGAGCAGGCCTTTGCTTCTCGGAACGGCTGGATGAGAACGAACTTGCTGAATACGTCCGTGGCCACTAACAGACAAGTGCTCCGATTCTTTCCGGAAGGTGGAAGTGGACCTACGTAGTCCAACGTAACAAACTGCCACGGGTATTCTACTGGCTTCTGCGATCCCATGGGTGGAGTTACGTTAACGTTGCCTGACTTGCTGACCTGACACTTTAGGCATTCCCTGCAGAACTGTTTCATCTCTCCGTTCATTTTTGGCCAAACATATCGCTGCTTCACAACTGCCAAGGTCTTCTCGAAGCCGAAATGTGCCTTGTCGTGTTCTTGCTTGACAATTTCGGTCCTCCTAGACTTGGTTGGGTAATGTTTCCACTCGAACCTAGGATCGCTTAGCTGTTTTCCCACCTTAACGTATCGAAACACTTTCCCATCTGATACCCGAAAGTTTTTATACTTCACCGGGTTTGTCTGGATCTCTTTCATCAACTCATCATACTCTGGATCCGGCTGTGAGGCAGTAACTACGTCGACTTCGATGGATCTCGATAAGCAATCTGCAGTGATGTTTGCTTTACCTTTTCGATATTCAAGGTCAAAATCGTACGCTTGAATCCTGAGTGCCCATCGTAGCAACTTCGCGTTTCCGGTTTCCGCTCCTACGTTGTATAACCAAAGAAGACTACGAGCGTCGGTCACAACTCGAAACTTTGTCCCCTCAATGTAGTGTCTGAAGTGCTGGATGGCTGATAACACCCCCAAGCATTCTTTCTCCACCGCTGCGTAGCGTCTTTGAGTACGATTCAATTTCTTGCTGAAATAGCTGATCACCCGTGTCTCTCCGTCCTGTTGCTGAACTAAAGCCGCTCCAACGGCTCGATCTGATGCGTCTGACTCAAAAGTGAAAGTTTTAGTGAAGTCTGGGTTTCCTAAAATTGGTGCTGAAGTGAGCACCGACTTTAATTCGTTGAATGAGTTCTCTGCCTCTCTGGTCCAAACTACCTTTTTGTTCTCCTTCGTTAATAGGTCCGTGATTGGTGCGGTTATTCGGCTGTAGTCCTTTATAAACCGCTGATAGAAACCCGCCAAACCCATGAGGCGCCTGACATCCTCTTGATTCCGAGGTCGTGCGTAATCCAGTATGGGTTGAATACGAGACGTGTCAATAGCTACGCCGTTTTCATTCAACAGATATCCAAGGTACATCACCTGTTTACGGCAGAAACGCGATTTCTCTACGGACATAGTTAACCCTGCTTTTGCTAGCCGTTCTCCCACGATTCTCAGAAGGCGTATATGTTCCTCAAAAGTCTCAGCGGCGATGACAATGTCATCTAAATAGACGAAGACGTAAGGTTCAAGATCAAATCCAATAGCCTTGTCCATGAGCCGCGACATTGTAAAGGGTGCATTCATCACCCCGAACGGGAGGACCTTGAATCGAAACACCCCTTTAGCTGTACGGAAAGCCGTATAGTTTCGACTTTCCTCTTTCAAACATTTCCAGCGCTTCAGGCGTCCTTCAGATCAATTACAGAAAAGTATTTGGCTCTCCCCAATCTTCGGAATATGTCCTGCATATTGCGCATTGGGTACGAGTCTTTCACCGTAAGTTTATTGATCCTTCGTGAATCTAGGCATACCCGTAACTTGCCGTTCTTCTTGGGTACCGGGACGAGAGGATTTGTCCACTCGCTGTAACACTCTTCGATGGCATCAAGTTTTTTAAACCGTTCTACTTCAGCGTCGATTGCTTCCTGGACATATGGTGAGCATTTGTACATCGGAGGGTTCCGTGGCTTGACTCCATCTTTAAGAACAATCTCGTGTTCTATGAGGTTAGTTCTGCCTAACTTCCCTTCTGATGTAAGCTCCAACCTCCGGATAACAAATTGCGCTCTCTGCTCTTGTGTCAATTGATGCTCCGTCTCGATGTTTTCTGGATTCGCCTATGATTTCGTTGGACCTTCGTAAACTGGAATATCCAGCGTTTCGTCATTCTCCTCCTGATAAATGATCGGTAGCTCGGCTGATGGCCTGATCGTGAAACAAATGACCCTATTATCAATCGGCACGATCGTTTCCAGCGCTTCAGGTCCTTGTCCAACATCGATCATCGGCTTTATCCCGAACGCTTCCCAGAAATCTGCTCCTAAAATTAGCTGTCGTGATATTTCTGGAACCACGATCGTTGGTACCACCCTAGTAACGTTTTTGAAAGTAAATGGGACATTCACGTATCCCAGGCATCCATAGTCAGATCCATCTGCCGTTGACACTCTGATTGCTGCTGGATGGATTTTTAAGCCATACTTCTCTACTACTTCCAACGAATTCAGTACACTTATCCCCGCCCCCGAGTCTAGTAACGCCTCCCAATCAGATTCAAATATTTTTACCCTAATATGTGGACATTTGTTGATGTGAATTTTGATATGATAGACTTGTAGTAGAGGATCGTATGACGATAATTTGAGAACTTTATCTGGAATTTGGATGTCTGCGTTCCCTGACCTACATCCCGCTACTCGTTTCCCTGTTGGCCTGTTACCTCAGTTCCATTCGGTCTGGCACAACGTTCGCAGTTTCGAGTTGTCCTACCCAGATTACCACATCCGTAACAAAACACTACTTTTGGTCTCGTGCATTGCCTCCAACCATGACCTTGAGCTTGCCAGTTCCAACACCCCATGCTGTTTGTTGGCTGATTCCCACTTGTCGATTGTTGAGTTTGGTTGCTTTGTCGTTGACCTTGATTACCCTGCGTGTAATTTTGTCTGGAGTCCCTGTTGGCCTGACCCCTGATTGCGTTCACCGATACCGATTGATCACTGTCGTAGTCGCTCGCTTCCACATCTATCTGATTGATTGGACGTCGCTGTGGAAACTCTGATGTTTGCTGTTGCATTTGCGGGTCAGCCGCATCAATTCTATAGTTCAGACGAGTCAGGTGTTGAAGATCGTTCACTTACACAATCGAAATCTTGGAGCGATAATGTTGCCGCATATTGTCCCAAATCACTTCAAACTTCCTGCGAGAAGAGAGTGGTCTGGACACGTTGGGCGCCAAATGTAACACAAGTCTCTTGACCTTCGAGATTTCGTCCACTGAATACGCCCTCGATCTCTAAACAAGTAGCTTAAGCGCCACCTCCTAAGAGGACTACTCGTCGAGGTTAGTTTGCCCGGCAGAAACCCGACCTCAGGGTGGGTTTAGTTAAACAGAGACCTATGTGTGGAATGGGCGATGCAACAGATTGAAACCCCAGGAGGGTTGGAGATCCTTCCGAAAAACTACTTCCAAAGCACAAGAAACCTGTGGTAACCGTCTTCTTACCGGCACACTACACTACAAGCCACATTTCTCATCACTGGAGAACCCCTTGATGCTCATATCTCCTTTACCGATCCTGAAACGTGAGTGCGATGGCTGTTTTCCCAGGCAGCCACACCTAGAGTAAATGTTTATAGTACTCAACAAACACTACATGAAAACGACGCGAAAATGTGAGGGATCTAGCCAACCGAACTTCGCATTACGGGGGAAACTCTCGTTTTAGCAACACAACATCATTTTGTTCAACATGAAACATTTAATTCCATTTTTGTGTTTATTGGCGTTCCTACCTAGGTTTTTACATGTTCCTTTCCCCTTCACTTTCTTCTATCTCTAACTCTCTCTGTTCGTGTGTGCGGAATTTCTGCTTCTAGCGATTGCTAGCCTAAACTACCACTTGTCTTCGAGCTCATTTGTGTGTGTGGAGATTTGCATGCGTTTACTCACGGTTTACCATTTGTGGCTGCCATTCAGAACGACGCGACGGTAAAGCAGCATTCATCGGTCGGATGGATTGTCGGCAAAGAAGACTTTTACAATGTTTCTAGCCAGCGCCGATGGTCGGTGACGAAATACCCGCTACGATGCCGGTCAAAGCTCTGTCGGAGAACGGTACAACGGTGTCTCCCTTCCGGTTTCTCCCTGGAACCGGGAACCTTGACGATGAAGCGTGGGGTCTAGAGAGTGCGATGACTGGAGGTGCGGTGTGCCGAGCAAATCAAAGACCGATGGAAGTGATGCGGAGATAAAGCCGATCCTAAACAAAAAGCCGTCGAACGGCTTTTTTTTATCGTATTTCGCACACACAAAACTAACATTGACCGCACATAGCCTTTGAACCTACGTTTGAACTCTATAGGCACGAAAAACACACCGCGACACTAAGTACACTTAGATACTAACTATTCGCACTCCCGCCTCTTCCACGGTTCAAGTCAAAGTGCACGAGTAGAAGTTCCTGAAATCCTCTGATAGGTGTGATTTCTACGATCTTCGTGACCGGAAGTACGTTAAATTCCCGAAGCAATTCAACGACCTTTTCAAAACACGATTGTCACAGGCTTCCTCTACCAATTGTTTAATTACTACCTCTCTTTCCTTATCAATCTGGTTCTTTTATAAACAGGGTCTGGTTTGGAAACGAACCTCGAGCGAATAGTGAACTCGGGACGAAATAGTGCAATGAGAGACGTAGTGGACACTCATTTAAATTTGTATGCCAAGTGTAACTCCATACAGATCAATTTTCCTTTGGCGGTGAACACATTTATAAATTAATTTTGAAACTAAATTACGAAATTTCATGCAACAAACCAAATGAACAATATATTACCATCTTAATATTATTTAATTGAACAAAGCAGCTTTTAACATACAGCTGTAACAAATCCAGGGACGTTTAATAACTAATAAAGCGTACTTGCTACAACCTGTCGAAATTAGAGTAAACATTACTCAGTCACGTTTGTTTGTATATTTACAAAACTGAGTAGAAAACGACTCAGTTTTGTTAAAACTGGAACAACTCTAATTAGAGTAGCTATAAAGTTACTCAATTCTGATTAACTATGTCCCTTGTCAGAATTTGAGTAAACATTATTAAGTATCAAATTGTATTTTTTAATTTATTTTATTCAAATTGTTGACTGTTCCGACAACTGTCCAGTCGAAACGGAAGTGTTGAAATACTTTAAATTTGTTATTTTCTGGATTGATTGTAATTCATGGATTCATTTCGGCACTTCAACGTCAGAAAGATTGTTGATTACAACATACAGCCGTCTCATCTTGAAAATTTGATCGACTGAACCACGTTTTTCGTTTTTGACAGCTTCATTGTAGTTACTCTATTTTTATAAATACAGCGCTTTTACAATCAGAGTAGCATTTACTCAGTTTCCTTATATCAAGTTACTCAGTTTTTGACATTTAGCATAGAAACACGAAACTGAGTGAAAGTTACTCTATTTAGAATAGATCTGAACGAGCGTGCAGTTTACCCATAATCGCAAATAAGTGCACATACACGCTAAGACAAGAAAACGGAAATTTCGGTAAGAAATACCGAAAATCGCACAAAAGTGCACATACTGAAATTATCGGTAAACATGGATTACCGAAATTTCGGTATTGCTGGAAAACCGGGAAAAACATTAATAATTACTTATTTTTGTACGGTATTTTTTACCGAAACTGCTAGCAGCTCAATGAGAGAATTTTTAACCAAATTTAGGTAAAATATAACGATAAAATCTGTAAATCCACTTTACTGAAACATTAAGTAAAATCAAACGTTTTGTTTCGGTAAATTATACCGATACTTTAGGTTTTGCTACCAAAACCTAATTTTCGGTAAAATGAAAACCGTATTTTCGGTAATCTTATCTTAGCGTGTACCCATTTATGGGTAAAGTTGTTTTACCCATATTTGTGTAAATTTGTGAAGAAAACAATACTCAAATTCGGGTAAAGACAACTTTACCCATAAATGGGTATGTGCACTTTTCACGATTATGAGTATTATTCACCCTTATTTGGGTTAACTGATCTTAGCGTGTAAAGCAAGTAAGAAAAAATTGTCATGCCATGCATGCCATGCCATGCATGCCATGCCATGCATGCCATGCCATGCATGCCATGCCATGCCATGCCATGCCATGCCATTCACATTATTTCCAGTGAAAACTAGATGTTTAGATGCTGATATCAAGATAGTCTATATTATAGTCACTAGATTCATTGTCTGGCGGATACAATGACGGGAGCCAATTTGAACTGTCACTTGGCGGAGCCAATCGAGCATGTCTCAAGTAATTAATGTTAAGGGCCTAAATTCTATTTGTAAACAATGACTTTAAATATCGATTTCTCTTGCATCTTAAATCACTCTCGTGAAAAGAAAGCAGCATTTGGTAGAAGAATGTTAGTTATACCATATGGAGTAGCAAAATATTGTGGGATTCTCGTAATTCGTGAGAAATCAAGGTTTAAAGTCATTGTTTACAAATGACTTTTAGGCCCTTAACATAAATTACTCGAGAAATGCTCGATTGGCTCCGCCAAGTGACAGTTCAAATTGGCTCCCGTCATTGTATCCGCCAGACTATGAATCTAGTGACTATAGTCTATATCACGTAATATACGTTGTTGTGTGAACGGGGTGTAAGCGGGAGGAATGTTCTTTTAAACCAGGTTTACATAATTTGGCTGTAATTGGCGAGGTTAAATTTAACTTTGACTAAAAATAGACAGCACGCGCATTCGGATCTACTCAAAATTGGGTAAAGTTAACCCAAAATCATAAAAATGGGAACTACTCAAAATTGGGTAAACCCATGATTTATTAGATTTTGGGTTAGGTCTACTCATTATTATAAAATGTAGATTTTATGAAAATTAGGTTAAATATTAAAATAAAAAAAAACCTAAGCTGCTATCGTTCAGTTTTTTTCTTTTATATTTCATTGATAATCCTGAAAATGAATTATTTTCTTCGTTATTTCCCTCGACAATACTGTACATTTCAGGATCCAAACAAACTTTCTCTGTTTCCCATAGATCCCTATCTGCTTCCAAATCCCATTCTTTTACTAACGTGTGGCTCTAACGGGTGGCACCAGATTCTTTTCAATCTAGCACCCATTTGTTTACTTGTGTGCTGGTGTCGTCCGAGGTGTGTCGTCTTCTCTAACTCTTCGGGAAGATGGTGGTCTACTGCTGCATACAGATTCTAACCCTTTCGGTATCTTAGGCGTCGGATAGTCCCACGATGATTTTCGCGAACACGAAGCTTGATTATCATCATCGTCCTCCCATCCAAAGGCGTCCATTCGATGATCGCTTCGAGGCTGAAATAAATGAACAAAATGCACCTTATAAAAACCATCTACAACTAAATTTATTGATTAATAATTTAGTTTGGGGCATTCAATGCGATGATTCTCCATGATGGCTCCTGCAACTGCTAGATGAAGCGTCTAGAAGTCATTCTCCCAAAAACAGTGAAGGGAAATCGTTTTGCATTGCTAAAAGAATAAAATCATGGCATAAGTAAATAACACTCATCAAAACAAAGTTCAACAATTTGCACTACATGAAAGAATACGAATACGCTCACCTGCAAACCTATAGATCCAGGATCCGGTCTCGGGCGACGTAAAACTTTAGTTATTTTTTGCATGGAAAGCACCGCACCGGCATTGGGGTTCCTATTTGTACACTGTTTGTACAATGGACAAATATTTCGCTTAGTCCGATAGGCTAAACACTTCTCTCAGTCAATTACAAAGATTTGTCGATTGCACGTAAAAACAGTAGCTTAAGCATTGCAACTGATTAAAGGCTGGTTTATAGTTCGGAAAAAGCACCACGGGATTTGGACACGGGATTTCGCTCGGGATTTGGCACGGGAAATTTTCCAGATGACTTTTCTCCACATTTCTCCACACTAAGTGACAAGCTAAGTTTGCGTCTCAGATTGTGCGTATTGTTTACGTTCGCGTAAGTTTTTTCCTGCTGGAAGCATTGAAAAATAAACAATTTTGAAGACCGCTTTGCATTATCAAAATAAATGATAGAACTTTACGAATTATTTTATATAAGTTTATTTCAACGATGTTGTCGATTCCCTTTAGCATTCCAGTACTTCCGGCACTCCTGGACACTGATATATTTATTCAGGGACGATGCAATAGTACAACTTATTTGTTAGCAAATATCATCCTAACTGTTTTGTTATGCCAAATAACAAGCAAGGATGTTTTAAAAAATTTTGGCCAAGAGCTACTTTAATGTCAATCTCCTTGTTCCGTTTTTAACGAACTCTATATTTTTTTTGTCCAATATTTCATCCTAGGTTGGCTGTTCATCAATTTTACCCTACACGGTAAGCTTCCTTTATCCATTAATGGTTACGATTTATTATTGTTATTCCTCCTGTGGATTTTTTACCAATTTTACTGAAAAACTGCGCTTTCCTTTTTAAGTGGGTAGACGCAGTTTTAAGGTAAAATGGGTAAAATTTTCCACAGGAGGAATAACAGTTATAATAAATCGAACCCATTAATGGGTAAAGGAAGCTTACCGTGTAACTGACAAACCTATCAGTCTTCGAGCAAATCAAAATCGAAAAAAAAAAATTCCGAACTCGGCTCTCATTCTGACATTTTAACATTTTTCCCCTGTTCGAGTTCAAACTCTCAAAATCCGCCCGGAAACAAATCGGAATGATTTGTTCGCGCCAAAGAAGACCTGTGTAGAGATGAATTTTATTTCCCGGAGTAAATCCCGCTAATAGGTTTACACTTCAGGAAAACTATAATTTTTGTGTAGACTTAATTCCTGCCACGGGAATTCAAATCCCGGGCTTCATTTAAAACACACAGGCGCCCAAATCCCGTGACGCGTTTCCCGAACTGTAAACCAGCCTTAAAGAAGGACTGAGTAACGTTTACCCACTCTCAAAAATCGCCTTACCCATGGATTTACGTTTCAACCTGTTTTATAAAAATGGGTAAAAGTTACTTAATTTTGGGTAAATCCGAATGAGCGTGAGATGAAAAGTTATGCTGCTACCCTGCTATCCGAGCATGGTTATTTCTGACAGATGCAAAGTTAAAATTTTACCATCGTGGCTGTATTCTATTCGAAACCCGGTTTATCAACAACACAGGGATTTTCGAACATGGCAACATAACCTTCGAGGTGTCATATTTTAACCAAAGTTAAATTTAACTCGCGAATTGGTGCACAGCCTTACACGGTTGTTTGCGAAAACCCATTAATGGGTGAAAAAACACCCATTTTTAAATAGCTCTTCTATCTGTCATAAAATGGGGGAATTTCTGAATCAGACAATGGGTAAAAAAATACCCATTAGAGAAAACCTCATACAATAACAAAAATGGGTGAAAAAAAGTTCAATGTTGGTGAAACACGGAAACATGATCATGGAGGAACTTAGAAAGAAGTTGAGCACAGATTCATACGGAAATCTAAAGGGTAAGGATTATTATTCTTATTTATTTGAAACGCTCATTTATTTTAAATATTATAAAAGGTTATCCCTACCCAATTGATGGATGTGTATACATCTAAGAAAATAAGTTGGGTGATTTGGATCAGCACATCAAATTTGGACATAACCTCAACACTTCACTATCAACATTTGGGAACCTCAGCCTGCACATGTTTGAAGGATTTATTTCCAAAAGTATTTAGGTTAGTATTAGGTATATCAAAAAAGGCATGAATAAACAGTACAACTATTTTCATTTTTATTTATTGCATTTATTCATTTAACACCATGACAACCATGAACTTATAATCTACCAAACTGCTACATAATCTATACGCAAAAATGGGTAATTTTTTACCCATTATGGGAAAACCTGGCTTCTTTGCAATGGGTGAATAAATACCCATTTTGTGACATACACTGCTTTTACCCATTAATGGGTAAACTCGATTTACCCATTAAATGGGGAGAGACACTTCTATCGAAAATGGGTGTTTTTTCACCCATTAATGGGTTTTTTCAAACGACCGTGTACACTGTTTGTCCAACAGCCAAATATTTGTCATAGGCAGATACACGCTAAGATCAGATTACCGAAAATACGGTTTCAATTTTACCGAAAATTAGGTTTTGGTAGCAAAACCTAAAGTATCGGTATAATTTATCAAAACAAAACGTTTGATTTTACTTAGTTCTTCAGTAAAGTGGATTTACAGATTTTATCGTTATATTTTACCTAAATTTGGTTAAAAATGCTCTCATTGAGTTGCTAGCATTTTCGGTAAAAATTACCGTACAAAAATAAGTAAATATTAATGTTTTTCCCGGTTTTCTGCAATACCGAAATTTCGGTAATCCATGTTTACCGATAATTTCAGTATGTGCACTTTTGTACGATTTTCGGTATTTTATGCCGAATTTTTGGTTTTCTTGTCTTAGCGTGTAGGCATCTGACAAACATCTATGATATCTGTCAGCTGTCTAGCTGTTAAGCTTGTACACTGAGAAAAAAGATTGGTAAACATAAAGATATTTTAGTTTCATTTAACCGGAGTTTCACGTTGAATTGGGCACAAACATCATATAAGTTTGATTTGACTACCTACGGTGGTTAAAACAAACTTAAATTTTGAGTAATTGTTTCGGAAACAATGCAGTTAAGTTCAACTTACATCCGTTTAAATTAACCATTATGTTGGTTGTTTCATTATGACAGCTACGAAAACAAGCAGATTAGTTGGTTAATTCTACCAACGCTTATGGTTTGCTTCAAACAAATTTTAGTATGATTCAAACTGCATTACTGATTGAAACAAACAAAACAACAAACATTTGAAACAACAAACATTTCAGTTTGCATTCACCTTCATTTCTACTGTAAATTCAAAAATATTTATTTGATTAAAATGCTAATTAGAAACATAAGAAAAGTGCACATTCACAATAGACTTCTTTCCGTCTAAGAGAAATCTACAAATGCTAATGCGAGCCTTTTTACTATTTTCAGTTAGTTTCTTACCTATTTTTGAGTGATAGCGTCAGAGCATGCAGCGGGACCAGGTGATGGGATATGAAGTAACCCAAAAAAGTCTGTTTTAAACTAAATTTATTGTTGTTTTTTCTCCTAACAAAATATCAGGTTGATTTTACCGTCGCTCTGGTTGAATCAATCTAAAATTTTAATTTGAATCCCTGGGTCAACACAACCTGCGTTTTGGTAATAATAAATCCCTCTCAATTTGTACCCTGGCCAAGGATGAAGGGTTTGACGATGATTCGTCAAGTGTCGATATAATCAATCTTCTGTTTAATACTAGTAATTATAGCTGAGATATTTCAATTATTTAAGTTATTTATTTTTTCGAAACTTGATTTATCATACCTTTAACATAGCTATAGAAACAGTTGCGCATGATTTAACTACAGCTGCCTATCACTATTGTTAGAGGGACCGCCAGGGCTAAGTACGGGTCTATACTAACAACTCTAGCACTAACAAGACCCCGAAACCAACGTTCATCTACGTAGATTAGTTATATTGTAGTTATGTATTATTACTAACTTTTCTTTTCTGCTTTATTTTTACTCTTGGTGGTAGGCGAAAGTGTCTTTTAGAATTCTTTTCATCAACTCACATTAATAATTACTTTGTTATTGTCTCTTTTCTAATTTCTTTTTTCTTCTCTTCTGTCTCTTGTTTTTGTTGCCAAAAACGCATGATTATTGTCTGAACTGCTTCAGTAAGGAATTGGGTGACGTTCCGCTAGGTTGGTCGAGGCGGAAATCAAGTAGGAGTAAGTGATGACATTCATCATGTCATTGTTGTTTGGATCCTAGTTCTAAAATACTGGGCTCCTTATTTCACCTCATCTTGTTCAAAAGGGCTTGAACAAAATAAATGGCTTACACAGATCACTTGAAGATGTAATATGACGAAACATTTTTAATATTAGCATAGAACATTAGTCGATGTTTCATAAATTGACTGAGATGCTTTATTGAAAAATTTAATAACGCAAGGCTAACAAATGTATTTGAAATTGAACTTATCATCTCGTTGTTTCTTCCAAACATGCTTAATTCCGATGTTTCTTCATTTCACATCCGTTGAACAATACTGAATAGCCATTTCGTTTTGATAATATCACTTTTTAATGACTATATATCTGTTTCTTTTTGGTATACTGGAGTCAACAGGAAAGCTAGATTTGTATCATCGAATTTATCTCTGCAGACACATGAGAAGTGGCAAATGCTTTCAAAATTGTAATCAACAGTAAGTAGATGAGATCGAAAAGCAAGTTGGATGACAGTAACTTGCGGTACCAGTGCAACAACAACCAATAGGAGAAGAAACAGATGAGAACTAATTCATAGTTTAACTTATCAATTGCTAAAATGTACTAATCACCAAACTATTATTCCGGTCTCGTTTCAGCAATCAAACGCCTCTCTCTCTCTTGCTTCACTTTCTGCCTCCTGATATTCCTTCACTCTAACTATCCCCTATTTTCAACAGCGTCTTACTATCCGGTATCTTAAGCAGGATTCACTTGACCCCTGTGATTATTATTCTGTGATACCAAATCTATACTTCTATTTTCATCACTGGAGACCTGGCCCCATGACCCCTTCTGTGCTTGAAAATGAAATGAAAATGAAAATGAAATCTTTTTCGCTAGCTATGTGACGAACGAAACCCCATATGACGAGAGGCCAAGCAAATTAGGCAAATGTTCAACGATATACAACTTTTTACATAAAAAAACCTGCCCAAACCTTTTACCTTCCCATAATCCCTGAGCAGCCGGTTTACCACAAACCACGCAGAACTTAATTGACCCCCATGGGTTAAAGATGCTGTGATGCTCATTCCCCTTCCCCTCCCTGATGTATTATGGACGATGTGAAATTTCACATCGGTGACTTGGCCCTCGACCCCCTTGTACATCACAAAATGAAAATGAAATGAAATAAATCCCTCTCAATTTGTAAACAACAAAAATATTAGTTTAGAACAACCATAATTTGTGTTGTATTGTGGTAATATATTTAGGTAGAAACAACCAACCTACCTGTTTGTTTCAAAACGAAATCATTGGTTTGAAACAACAAAACGGACTTTTAAAACAACCAGTTTTTTAGTATGGATGTCAACCAACAAGTTAGTTGTTTCAAACGGGACTGTTTTTTCTCCGTGTACAAGTTACTATTGACTTGTTTTCACTAGTCGTGCGATGAAGTCATTCAATATTCCGCATCATTCATATTCAAACTAGTCCGGATTTGTTGTCCGCTCACAATTTCGCGTAATTAAAAAGACTTATTGAATCTACCTCCAATTTAGGTTATTACAGTTTCAGGTAATTGTTAGTCTTCTTAAACTCTGTTATTTAGAATCAATACTATGAACTTACACGTGCCGTGCTTTTGGTCGTTAGTTTTCATTGCTCTTGAATGCACGTATCATTCATATTTACCATGATGTAGCGGTGTCAGTGAACTTGGCATTCATACCTAGTAATTCAACAATTGTGTCACGAAAAACCCGCATTTGCGCGTGTCCAGCACCTCAGTGAAAGTTCTTTGTCTCATTTGGCAATAGTAAAATGTTTCATCTCTTGAAATCTTTTTTAACATAGTTTCAACAGTATTTTTAGATTATGAAAAAAACCATGTTTGGGCGCAAAGATTATAATTCCTCACAATTTCGTCCCACCACGACGCCAGCCTACACGATTGAACGTTATTCTTCCTATTATCCGATGAATCATGGAAACCGCGGCAAAGCTATCATTTTTACCCATTCTAAATTTGCTGTGCCAGAATGTTAAACTACCAACAAGAGATGGAAGCGAAGTTGACTGTGGAATGCTTACTGAATCACTCGAAAGATTGGGGTTTGAAGTCAATTTACATAAGGATAAACGGTTGAAAGACATTTTGCAGATAACAGAAAAAGGTATTTTGAAAAAAGTTTACATTTTATTTCTTTATATAAAATTTTATATTTTATTTCTTTAGTTTCATCGATGGACCATTCCAATAGTGACTGTTTTGTGGTTGCTGTCTTATCACATGGAGATGATGGCGAAATTATCTACGCATACGATTGTCCTTATCAAATATCCAGCCTATGGACGCAATTTACCGGAGATCGATGTCGAACGCTTATAGGAAAACCTAAAATTTTTATCATTCAAGCATGTCGTGGGAATGAATTAGATGCCGGTTTGAAAATCGAGAAGGATGGTGTTGCAAGATACAGTATTCCTACAAATGCTGATTTCCTGTTTGCCTTTGCAACCATTCCGGGTTTCATGTCATTCCGTAACACCAAAAACGGTTCTTGGTTCATCCGTGAATTGTGTAACGAATTAAACGAAAACGGGCAAAGATATGATATGCTAACCCTACTTACCTTTGTCGTGCAAAAAGTAGCTTATGAATATGAATCTTTTGCTCCCAATTATCCAGAACATCACATGAAAAAGCAAACCCCTTGTGTGGTTTCAATGCTAACTAGGCTACTGTTGTTTAATAACGTTTAATTTTCAGGCAGTCAGTAGTTACACATATTTTCTTTTTGTTCTTTTCATAGATGACACGGCGTCTAGTAGAATAACTAGTCATCTTTGCTGAACCAATTACTATACCTAATATTGAATGCTTTTCTTTTATGGGGCGATCGTTTCAAGGTGTTCTATCCGATGTCATTTTTGCTTATGGACCTTGTGGCCGTGAGTTAGTTTATGGACGTGATTTACACTAGAAAAAAAAATCGAAGTCCTCCATCGAAAACTTGCATTTAAGTTTCACCAGCACACAACTAAGCTTTAATTTGGTTGGCGTAACAGCGAAACTTTCACAACATCCTATGTTTGCTAGTTCAGTTTCCGCCGTTGTTACGTCTTTTTACATTTAATGGATACAAACATTAACCACAAGTTTGTAACCCCAGCGCACAAATATTGTTATCCGAAAAAAAACTAAGATTTTTGTTAATAATTTATGTTTATTGAAATTTATTTGTAAACTCATTATTTTGTTATATCCAATATTAATATATTTGAATCGTAGGAATTGAATTTATAAATATGGACATACTTTTTAAATTTCCGAACATCCAAAGTGCGTAACTCAGACGTCTAAAGCAATCGCCCCGATAAGGCTTGCCCACAATAGATACGTTCGCGTTCCGTTTACGTAAATTTGACAGAAAACCTTTGGGAAAACTGTCAAATTCACGCAGACGCATCCGCAACGTATCATTTGTGGGCCAGCCAATAGTTTATTTCCCAGATGAACCATAAGCAATAACGATTTGTTAAGTGTATAAGAGGCATAAGAGGTAGCTTCAGCAGCGGATGCCCATTTTTAAAATACACCTAAACTGTCAACAGACAAGACCAACTGTCGGTATGTTTGCCTTGTTTATACTTTTATCAGATGTTATTTAATTATTGGTAGGGTGTAATAGATTATATGTTCTTGTTTTTTATTCACATACATATTCAGCGTACTCCAGAATTCAGAACACATTTAGACATCAGAAACTATTAATTCAGCAAAAACAAAACATATAACGAATACCTTCGTGTTACAAAAAAAATGTTTGTTTAAAAATGTTTAAAAAGGATATTTTGAATGAAATTGCGCTAAAAGTAAACAAGAACAGATTTCCAAGTAGAGACAGAGATTAAATTGAAAACTAAATAGGGAACGCCCATTAATTACGTCACGCCAAAAATGACTACCCCCCCCCTCCACCCCTGTCACGTTTTTGTATGGACCTTCAATTTTTTTGTATGGATCGTCACGATTTCTCAAACCCCCTCACCCCCCTTACTGCGTGACATAATTAATGGGTCTTCCCATACACTCAGGCAGAAAATGCTTATGATTTTCATAAGATCTACCTTATGAAGCGATTTTTAATTTTTTTTCATGTTTTCTTTTGGATTATTTTGGATTTCACACTATCTGAACGAAATTTATACGACCTTATATTCTATTTCATAAGCGATCTTATGAAATCAGTGTGTCACATCAATGTGAAAAAAACTCAAGTGCAGTGAAAAAGAAAATGGCTAATGGAAAGTGAATTGCTGTCAGACCTACCGATTTCTGTTTCTGTTTTGAGCACGTTTACAGAGGAAATATTGTTTAAAAATGAACATTATTTTGTCACAGAAGCTGTAGAGCGTTTAAATGTACCTACTAAGTTTTATGCGTATTGATACAATAGATGGTTCCCTCTTCAAAGTACATGAAAAAAGCAATTAATTTTTATATAGAAATAAATTTATTTTCGATTAATAGAATATTCTTATCTCTTTTAATTGCACGTTAATAGTAAAATGTCTAACATGCATAATACCGATCCGGCAAATGCTGTAAACAAACTAGCACTTTGGGAAAATGGGTTTCAGCATCAATACGTTTTCTAAAGATCGGTGTTATGAATTATAAACATCGGCCAAAAACTAAATAGAATTTCATTAAAATGGCTTATGAAATTCCTAACATAGAATAGAGGCTCCTTCATAAGATTAT